>JABYQK010000041.1:0-290402 GCA_022606075.1 Fomitopsis betulina
GCTCCGCGCTGCACTTCCTCACTGATCCACTCCAGGCGGACGATCTACTCAACGACACGTTCGACCTGATCGACCTGCAGGGGCGCAGTCTACGAACCGTGCCCGTGCTTCTCTACCCCCACGCGGATGTGATCGTCTCTCTCAACCTCTCGCGAAATCCGATGCTCGAGATTCCCCTCGACTTCATCCAAGCATGCACGACGCTGCGCGAACTCCGGCTGAGCCACATGGCGATGAAGAAAGTCCCGCAAAGCATCCGACATTGCAAGACGCTGCACCGGCTGGACCTCTCCTGCAATAGGATAGCCGACCTCAACGACGCCGCGCTCGATTCCATACCAGACCTGCGCTCGCTCAAGGTGCAGAACAACCGCATGGAGCAGCTCCCATGGTATTTCCCGCGTCTGCGCCACCTCCGGGATCTCAACGTATCGAACAACAAGTTCCGCGTATTACCGCCCGTCGTCACCGAGCTGCGGACCCTCGTCGACCTCGACATCTCGTTCAACATGCTCGAGAAGCTGTCAGAGGACATCGGGAGGCTTGACGTACTCGAGCGGCTCATCATAGTCGGGAACCAAGTCTCCGAGTTTCCGGTGACGTGCTCACAGCTCACCAATCTCAAGATGCTCGACTGCCGCCGGAACCATATCGCTGATCTCTCCACGGTGACCGCGCTCCCGAAGGTAGAACAAGTTTTCGCAGACCACAACGCGGTGCACGCGCTTGACCTTTCGTTCGGGCCGTGCCTCGCACAACGACATCACCCAACTCACCGTCCTCCCGGGTCCGATGGGCCAGCCATACGAGCTAACCTCGCTCGATATCTCGCACGCCAAGCTCTCCGCGTTGGATGATCGCGCCCTCGCGCAGCTGACCGCGCTCGAGACGCTGAGGATCGACCACAACTCTATTCGGTACATCCCCGACTCCCTCGGAAACCTTACCCACCTCAATCACTTCTCCTGCTCGAACAACCAGTTGCGCGCCCTCCCGCCGACGATCGGCAACCTCCAGCGGCTGGAGACGCTCCAGGTGCACAACAACTCGCTGGCGGAGCTTCCGTCCATGCTCTGGAATTGCGCTTCGCTAAGGCATGTCAATGCGACCTCAAATCTGCTCTCATCCTGACGTATCGCTCCCGCGAAGGTGAGCAGCATCCCTCACGGCCAGAACTCGCCGAGGTCGTAACCGTCGAGACGGGCCGTTGCGTGTTCTTGTTATCAGCGTCGCACTGGGTCCTGGCTGATGCTCACCGCGGTTGATAGGTGCCAGGTTCGCGCCTACGCTTGCTTTCGGTGGGTGGCCAAATGGACATGAACGGCAGCGAGACGCAAACACACTAGGACGCAATGGAGAAACACCAGACATCCCCGGTCCCAGCCGCATACGCACACCTCGCGTTGGGGAACTCACGTCGGATGGCTGCACTCTACGGCTACAACTCTTCGACTACGTGCAAGGAAACGGCTGTACGTTCCACTGTACGCCAAATCACAAGTAATCGATGCTCGGCTATTGTGGATCCAAAGAAGCCCGTATACCGATGAAAGTCGTACGTCCACTCCCTACCAAATATGCATGTCCGCCTGGCACCCCCTCGTCGCATACAATCACCCCCGCGCTTTCCCATGCAATCGTCAACATGGGGGGCCGCAGCGGTCACTACCAATGCCACCGCGTGCTCTACGGCGACGCGGTCATACGTGGATAACCACGGTTATGGCCCAATCATCGTGGGGGCAAATACGAGATGTGACGACGGTGCTATGTTAGGGATCACAGTCCGCGACGGTCGCACGACGGGGAGGGTCCTCGACTACGTGGACATGTGCCGTCGAGATGAAAGTGATGTTTTAAATATAATGGTACATCCAAGCTGAAGGCTACGACCGTAAGGACTAACGGGATGGGGTCGACGTGTAGGGTGAGTATAGAGTCTGGGGAGGACGGGCAACGTGTAGCGAACGGCAATGCAAAGTGCGAGCTCCTATGGGTCTGATGTCAGTTGGTGGTCGCACTTGTGTGTCAGGACGTACCAGGACAACGCTACTAGGCTATGAACACTCCAAAGGCAATGTTTCCGGGATCACATTGATGACCGAGCCACCCGGGAGGCCGATTTTAAGGATGCCGCGTGCGAGCCAGGGCGTGAACAGCTTCACAAGCCATATCGGAGACATCTACGTGGATCACAGACGTGAACTCGACATACGCGTCGATTCGAGCGAACACATCGCGCAGCAGACAGGCATGGAACGTATCCACTGCGTCCTCGCTCAGGCCGAAATCCCCAACCCCTTCCCAGTTCTTGAGACAGTCGTAGATTGTGATGCTGAGCGAAGAGAGGTGTGGACTCACAACACTGCTTAGCAGTGCCAACAACGTCTGGTAGGAACAGAGGGGTGTGGACGGAAGTGGGATTGTAACATAAATCCTGTCGAGAACGATGTTGTGGACGAAATCAAATGAAGCCCAGAGAGCGCACTAGCATGTAGGAATGAGCAGTGTACAGTTCCCAGGCCATACAAGGTCCTCAAGGGAGGCATCAGGCGGCTCAAGGTTCCTGTACGTCCATGTGAACGATGTCAAGGTAGCACCATAGTGTTTCAGCAGAGAGCCAGCGAGTGAATGGCTCGGAGAGGGGGCGCCACGTAGGGACACGCGGAGCCCCCGTGGTGGGAACGATGCGAGAATCCCGAGAGCAGGCCCAGGCGTATGGCCGTCCATGTCTTCGCTGTCCGAGTGTCTGTCGCAGGAGTCGGGAACTCCCATGCGATGCCAAGTGCGGGAAGCGCGCATATAAGGTCATCGAAGGTGCGAAAGCTGTCCAGTCCGATGTCTGCATGTGTCACCTTGCGAGACAGCAACGACAGGACGTCGATGATGCTCCTGGGCAGCAGCGGCAGATCTTCGCGGACACAGTACGTCCTGTCGATGATGCTCCTGGGCAGCAGCGGCGTCCTGTCGATGATGCTCCTGGGCAGCAGCGGCGTCCTGTCGATGATGCTCCTGGGCAGCAGCGGCAGATCTTCGCGGACACAGTACCCCTCTGCCAATCGGAGTTGACACAATTCGTGTTTCGAGGGGGGTATAGTATGCCGACCAAACAGGTCAAGCTCGACGGTGACCGAATTAATGGTCAACTCTTCAAGGCCAGTCAAGGCAGACAGTAGGTTCCAGAGATCATCTGCGCGGTGAAAGCGGCACCGTTCAAGCGTCAGTTTAACCACGCTGGACAAGTGCGAAATATTGCGGAAGAAGAGGGGTTTTGCCGTCCAATCGAGATTCTCGAGTGCCAGGTAGAGAAGCATGGTAAAATGCTCCCCTTGCAGGCGCAGTGGTAAGCAATGTGCGAAGGGCTTTGAGGGATTGTCGTGTACAGCCATGGAAAAGATGCGCCGTCCTAACCTCCTGCGACGTCATGATCCGTACCATTTCGGCCATATCTTCCTCGCTTCTGATCACCACTTCGCGTCGAGGGGCCTTTATAACATGGTACCACTTTGCGCAAACCAGACGACAGCGGTAGAGCTGTACGGGCTGGTCCCAGAGGAAGCAAAAGATGAGCAGTAAAATTTCCATCGGTAGGATGATCGCGCCGCTATACACATCCAGTGTTATGACGCAGTGCCCGGGACAAGCGAATTCAAAGCAAGTGCTTGCCTAGTATATGTAGCGGGTCTATCTTTGATCTCGATCCTTTCCATCTCGATCCTCTCCTCGCTGGGGGGTAAATCTCCAGAGCCAGTGTTATATCCGAGTGTTATTCGCCGTTCGAAATCACAGTTTGGACCCGGCTGGAGATGTGGTATGGTGAGTATTTCGAGAAGTGGACGATGCCATTATCCACTTGCCTCGACTATCGATGTGTGCACTGGCAGCGAGTCGATGGGAAGGAGGAGGTCTGCCGCAGAGGAGATGCACCGTCAGAGGTTGATGACGGGCGATGCTCACAGGCTAGGGCTAGCGGGGCGCAGGTGAGGTCGAGAGAGTCTGTGCGACTAGTTTTATGGCTGTAGATGGTGAGGCGATGAACGAGCGCCGATATAGCACCGCTGAGGAGCCCACGCTTGCAATCTCCTCGCGGTCATGTGTACAGCAACCCGTCTTTATTCTGAGCTAGGAAAGACATTGTGCATGCGCGTACGTGTCATGCATGACCATTCGAGCAGTCATGCACCAGGACCCGAAGACCGAGGAATCCTACAAAGCGGTGACGCACGCTCTCTCTAGTATACGCATCGCTAGGGTTAGGGAAGCGCATGCAGAGGGTTAGTTGGAACACGGCGGTTGAGGGGGAGGCGGGGCGCGGCTGACTCATTGGTTATATGTCAACGATTGCGGACGAGGCGCGAAGGGTTGCTCAGTCGTAAGTCGTGCTCCTGCGTAGCACCCTAGACACTGTACGTACAGAGTCAGTCCCCAGACTGGAAGACGGTACATCACAGGTAGTTATGGAAGACTTACTGCACGGGGAAATGAACGAATGCATCGTTGGCGAGATCGCTACGCACAGGATGTCCGCCGCCGTAAATAGCAACTTCCCGTGGGCACTCTTCGACCACCGGGGAAAAGAATCTTTGACGGACCCAGCAAGGTGCGACTCGTCGATTACAGCAACGCGTGCTCCAAGCCAACTTGGCTTGAGCCTCATGCCCAGTGCCGGTTGTCTAGTAGAGCAGGTTCCTCAGTCGAATGTCCAGAAGCAATCGCTGTGGGCTCACTATCGTGCAGCAACTTCCAGAGGTCGTCTCCAAGCTTTCGAGACAGCCTTGAAGCTTGACCACCGGTATGCGAGTGGAGAGCTCTAAATCCGATGGCACCACTAGTACCGGACTTTGGGGAATGAGGAGACTGTATACATAGCACACCTACGTATGACGGACTTGGGGGAATGAGGAGGCTGTATACTACCGGACTTGGGGGAATGAGGAGACTGTATACATAGCACAGTAGTACGACGGTTTCGGTCGCAACGGGGTACGCACACTTTCCCGTGGAAGATCCCGAAAGCATGCTGAGTAATCAACGCGGTTGTGATCGCTTCTCACTCTCCTTCGGAGCCTCTTCCTCCTCTTCCTCCTCCTCCTCCTCCCCCTCCTCCATTGCCGCATACCAGCATGTCGTCCAAGCAGAAAGCCGCGGAACCAAAAGTTACCATACTCAAGGGCCAAGAAGGTGCAATCCCTTCTGCACTTCCACGCCTCCTCGCACTAACACACGCCCCAAGCGGAGGACAAGGTCCTCAACTACATCAAAATGGTGCGCATACACCCACTCTCACCGCGGTCGCTGAACTCCGTACGTTAGATGAACCGTCCCTTCGGCGCGGTCGACGTGTCCGCCAATCTGAAGGGCGCTGTGCCGAAGGCTGCCACCCAGAAGATTCTCGTCGCTCTCGCAGACAAGGGTGACGTCGTGCAGAAAACATATGGTGAGTTCTCAACCCGGGACACTCTCCGCGCTCGGTATATGCGCGTAAAAAGCCTTTTTGCTGCGCCGTGGTGCCTGTTCCCATGCACGCACACACAGGGAAAACCACGTTCTTCGTCGCGAACCAGGACAAGCTCGACGACGTCTCTGCAGAGAAGCTCGCCGCCCTCGAGAAAGAACACACGTTAATTGAGGACGAGAACAAGACACTCGCAGCCGACGTCCGCACGCTTTCCACCGGTACGCCGTCGCCCTTGCCCTTCCACGTCCCTGCCTCACCGCATATCTAGAGCTCGCGAAACTCAGAGCTGCCCCCACGGATGAGGCACTGACGCTCTCGCTCGCAACCACCCTCTCCGCGGTAAGCCAATGCACACCACTCGCACCTCACGCTGACATTTCCCAGACCGAGAACGCGGCGAAACGCCTCGCGCCCCTGCGCGCAGGGACTCCGCTCGTCTCCCCCGCCGAGCTCGCGCAGCTCGCCGCAGACGCAGCGATGTGGCGTGCGGAGTGGGTCCGCCGCAGGAAGGTCTTCAATATGTACGTGTTCCCGCGTCCTCCCGTGCGTCTCCCGCCGCTCACCTGTTGCGTCGCAGGCTCTGGCAACTCGCGACCGACCCGCTCCCGCCTCAAGAAGCGGCTGAGCTTTCTGAGGAGCTCGGTGTCGAGCGCGATACGCCGGAGCATGCTGCCCTCGAACGCAGCGCGTTCTCTGTGAGTGGCGTCCTGGGCAAGCGGCGAAGGTAGAAACAGCTTTATGTTTTGTTGCTCGTCTCATTGTTGCGTTGCTGATTGTATTGTGTTGCTCGTCTCGCTGTTGTGTTGTGGTCGCATGTTGCTCGTCTCGCTACGATGTCACTGACTATGCTGTATATCACCTCGTCTGTCGCGGAATTGTATCAATTGTGCTCTTGAAGAGCCTTCTACGAGGGTGGTCCCCGTGTCCCTGTCGGCGCCGGATACACCGACCAGGAACCTCGCGCGACGCGGTCCGGCCGTCTGTGGTTCTGAAGATGTGGTGCACGCAACCGCAAAAGGTGAGTAGCTCACCGCAGATGTGCATTTACTCCCATTGTCAACACTCTTGGCTGATTTTGCAATGTAGGTAGTGAACGGGGTTGTTCCATTGGACCCATGATCTGTTGGGATACTGGAGATGGATATAGGTGAGCCCGCAGTGAGCTATGACTCACAAGAAGGCTAGTCAAAAGGCTCAACCCGAGTAATAGCTACTCCACTGCGTGGAATGGAAGACAAGGAGTTTGTAAGTAAGAGATGAGTCAACACTGATTCATGGCTTTCGTTCTGTCCATATCTCCATGGTCGTAGGAGTTTCGCGCCGTAGCCCTCACTACTGGGGGCCCTCCACGTCGGACGGTCACAGGGTCGGATGTTCGACGATCGCGCACAGCCTCTACCGAGCGGAACCTCTTGTTCCCTCCCTATTTTCAGCAATGCTTTGGCAAGTATTTAGGAAACACTGAGGGGATGGTGCAGCATAGTTTCACGCACACCGTGTACGGTGGAGGCTGACATCCTGCCTTCTTAGAACGGTGCGCAGTCAGTCTTCAGTAATGGCTCTATCTGTCGTCTGACAATCTGGGCACCAGCTCTGTACGTACGAGACCGTGTCTAGGGTACTGACTACAAGGTTTGCTAAACTTCGTGCCTCACGGCCACCACCGCGACGACCTCGTGCGTAGGCCGATATATCATACCCTCGCAGGGAACAGACAACCCAGACCGTATCCCCCACCCACTCCGCAATGCCAAAAGACATCGCACTGCGCACGACGGAATCGCCGCGCGCCCACCCATACTCGCTGTGCCTGCGTCGCGATTGGTATGCGCGGGTACGTCCTCCATTTTACGGGTGACGATCGTCTGACGATCGGGAAGAAGCGCATGCACTATACGCGCGTGAAGGGGCCGTATCCCGTGTGGCTCGTTGCGCTCCTAGAGTGTGAGTATATTGCCCCTTGCATGTGCTTATGACTGACTTTGGGCACCTAGATGCTGGGGTATAGGCTCGGACTTCGTGCACTCGGTCCTCACGCACCGTCCTCTGGAGCTGCTGAGGTTGCAAAAATGTACTACACGGTCGAAAAAAAGCAATGCGACGACACTTAGTCTCAGAACGGTGCCCATTCCGCTGACGCACTATTGATGACTCACGCTGGCCAACCAAAATGGCCCGTTCTGATGTACACAGGCCCGGTCGTCCTGCTTCATCTGACAGATTCCGCCGCGAAGTTGTCGTCCGTCATGCAAGTGCGAGACGCCGCCGGTTCTGGAAGCCAGCTACTGTTCGAACAACGCGCCTGCATCAGGGGACTTGGCGGCATTGAAGCCAGATTCCATTACATTGTATGTACCCCCGGCTCTCAGGCCACTTATCTCGCATGGTAGCTGGCAGGTGAAATTGGTCCAGGAGTTCCGACGGATGTTTCGTGGACATATCATCTCGCATAATGAAGTATACCAGCCTCCTGCATCTTTGCGGCTGACAACGTAGTTACAGCTCCGGTGTAATCCAACGTGCACGTCTACCATTTCTCTCCTCATCTTTCAAACCCTCCGCTCCACCGCCACACACTGCCCTCCTTGCCCTCCGCCGTAATGTCTCTCCAGGCCTCCGTTATCCCTTCTCCCGCAGCCATCGCGCCCTCCTCCTCGCCGCACGCCGGTCTACGCCAGCGGTTCACAGCCGCTCTGCGCACGATGGCCGGCCAAAAATGCTCCCCGGACATCGTCTCAGAACCCAGTCCCGAGAAAGAAGCGGGGCACGCAGATTTGGAGGGCGGTCCCGAAGTGCGCGTCACTCCGTCTCTCGCGTACTCGTACTCTGTACAGCCGCAAGACCGCAAACCGAGCGCCGCGTCTCCGTTCCTGATCCTAGCCTCGACGGACTCCGCAGCCGGTGAAGACGTGCGCACCCGATCGCGGGCGTCGGGGACAGCGGTGGAGGACATATCGTGGGGCGCATACTCTGTCTTTGGCGTGTTCACTCCGAGCGTGGGTATATTCTGAGGCGGCAGGGATTGTTCAGACGTATGCCGTACATGTACCAGCAGAACGCGTGCAGGGACATCGTTGAATTCCACCAAGTGATCCCTTGACCTTCAGGCCCAGGGAGAGGGCATATCGGGGCTGGTAGAGAGCACTATCCACGGACCTCAGAGGAAGCGGGCCGTGAGATGTACGCGTCAAGAACGCGCTGGACGCCGCTCCGCGCACGCCGTGAATCTGGGACGCAGCACGGAGCGGCATATACTGCGTCCCGACTCGCATTTTACGGGCAAGAGACGCGCGCGATGCATTTGCGAAGACGGCGTGGCACTGGTCAGTGCGGCACGACGCAGAAAGGAAGACCGCGCACCAGGTGGGCAGAAACACGACGCCCGTGGGGGCCCGAGACGACGCGTGTGCGGAGGGGACGCGATGAGCGAGCGGCGGTAGGAAGGCAAGCCCGGGCGTGTTCAAGCATCTGCGCGAGGAGAGCAATCGAGACGAAGTTGGTCGGTCGCACAAGAGGCAACGGCAGCGAGTCGGCACAGAGCGGCGAGCGTAGTAGAGGTGCACGCGCCCCGCCCCGCCACATAAATGTGGTCATTTCGACCATCCAGAGAACGAACTCGCAGCGGTCATAGCCCCAGAACGCGTCAAGAGACCACTGAATGGGCGCTCAGTGCTCAGCCCTTGAAACTGAACATAGCACTCACCCGCTCCACATTCCTTCACCATATCTGAGCGTGCGCGCGACAAGTCTAGTCACACGTGTTCACGACGCATACATCATATGCAAGGATTCGCCAGGGATCGTCGCTGTGGAGGTCGTGGGCAGAGTAGGGCTGATCACGGCGCACGACTTACTCATCATGACATCGTCCAGCCGTCTGTAATTGTCCCCGTCTGTGGTCCACAGACTGGCGCGACGCATTGATGGGAGACATTCTTGGGGGAAGACAAATGTGGAGGGCGCGCACCATACAGCGCACATGAGGTGCACGCGAGAGCAATGTGAGATGCAAAAGTGATATACAGAGTGAAGTGTGGGCGACACAGCAACGAATAGGAGTTTGATGGGCTCACAGATTGATACCCTGCATCGAAGGAATGCTTGGTGCATGCATACAATGAAGCTCATATGACGTGGCCGCACGTAAGCGTCTTGGAACAACTGCGAACATGAATCAGATTCGCGTTTGAGGAGCAGAGTTTTCAATGTGACGAGTCCGGGCCCGTCGTCGGCAAAGGCAGTAAGCTCGTTCCGCCGCGCATGCCCAGCGCCGACCAGCCCCGCCTCGCTCGTGCCAACTCGCTCTCCTGAAGGGCCCCATAAGATGTACGCGTGAAGAACGCGCTGCACGTCGCTCGGCACATGCTCCGGATGTGGGAGGTAGCACGGACGCGCATATACCCAGCGAGTACGCCCCGACGCGCATGAGCCCGGTTACGAGCAAGAGTCGCGTGGGTTTAGAATAGGAAGTGGGTGAGCATGGGGGCAAGAGGCGGGGCCATCGACGGGAGGTCGTAACCGTCGAGACGGGCCGTTGCGTGTTCTTGTTATCAGCGTCGCACTGGGTCCTGGCTGATGCTCACCGCGGTTGATAGGTGCCAGGTTCGCGCCTACGCTTGCTTTCGGTGGGTGGCCAAATGGACATGAACGGCAGCGAGACGCAAACACACTAGGACGCAATGGAGAAACACCAGACATCCCCGGTCCCAGCCGCATACGCACACCTCGCGTTGGGGAACTCACGTCGGATGGCTGCACTCTACGGCTACAACTCTTCGACTACGTGCAAGGAAACGGCTGTACGTTCCACTGTACGCCAGTGCGGAGTGAGCGATCACAGCTCACGACGGGGAGGGTCCTCGACTACGCGGACATGTGGAGCCGGTGTGCCGTCGAGATGAAATAAATATAATGGTACATCCAAGCTGCAGGCTACGACCGTAAGGACTAACGGGATGGGATCGACGTGTAGGGTGAGTATAGAGTCTGGGGAGGACGGGCAACCGTGCAGTATTGTGTAGCGAAGTGCGAGCTCCTATGGGTCTGATGTCAGTGGGTGGTCGCACTTGTGTGTCAGGACGTACCAGGACAACACTACTAGGCTATGGACACTACAAAGGCAATGTTTCCGGGACCGCATTGATGACTGAGCCATCCGAGAGGTTGATATCAAGGATGCCGCTTCACAAGCCATATCGGAGACATCTACGTGGATCACAGGCATGAACCAGACATCCACCTTGTTCCGTCTGAGTCCAGCGAACACATCGCGTCCATTGCGTCCTCGCTCAGGCCGAAATCCCCAACCCCTTCCCAGTTGTTGAGATGGTCGTAGATTGTGATGTTGAGGTGTGGACTCACAACACTGCTTAGCAGTGCCAACAACGTCTGGTATGGAAGTGGGATTTCAACCTCGAGAACGATGACGAAATCAAATGAAGGGCCACTGGCCCAGAGAGCGCACTAGCATAATGAGAGTACGAAATATGGCTGAAGAGTGGGTTAGGGTTAAGGTCCGGTAAAAGAGGCGGCCGGGCGCCTGCAGGACATGGCCTACTACGCCCACTTGCGGTCCGCCTTGAGCTCCTCCTCATGGCACATCCGCCTCCTCTCCTCCCAGGGCCACTCCGTCCCCAGCATCGCTACACCATCCACCATCCCCTGGTTCACCTCCATCCCCTCGTTCCGCCACCAACTCGCCAGAACCAACAAGCTACCGTCCTTCCGTGAGCGCGTGCGATGCCCGTCCGTGAGGAACCAAGTCCTGGTGAGCCTCTGCAACATGCCCTTCGTCGGCTACCTAACGCTACCAGTTCGCCGGGATCACATCCTTTGTGCTTTTCTCCATGGCGGCCGGATCAACCAACGACGAGACCTTTCTCTGGTCCGTCAGGCTCAGCCTGTCTGCACCCACTTGGAGAACCCGGCCACCAACAAACGATGAAATGAGGAGAGCGAGATACTATGCTTTGGGAAAGGTGTGTCAAGAACCCGCTAGACCTCAACTCTGAGAGCCCATCGACGCGGGTCGCATGCCTTCTGCGGTAGCGCGCACACGTATCCTGCGACGCTATCCAGCCATGCAGCCCGTTTTGTACCGCTGGACCCCGTATGTACATGCCATGGTTCTTCTCTCCTAGTCAACGCCCGACACGTATGCGATGCCCGAGACCCTCCGTGCTCTAGACCCTGAGCCGCAACAAAGATCCCGCCTGCCACTCTACGAATGTAGCCTTCCTCTATTCGCCCTGTCGCTGACACTTCCCCAGACACTACAGCATCAGCTGGTCCTAATCAAAGAGGTCATCGATGACTGGCCCCAGACAGTGAAGGCTTTGGCAATTTGGGCATACATCCAGGTCGCGCAGCCTGTCCTCGACAATGCGGAGACTAAACGCTTATGTTGGGCTATCGGCGCCGTGAACGGGCTGCTCTACCTCGCATGGCATTTCCCGCGCACGAAGCTGTTCATGCGCGCCCGATTCGCTCATAATCCGCTGTCGGGCCTCTCACACACCATGTTGACCAGCTTGTTCAGGTGAGTGTGCGCGTCGTATACAGTCCGGGACTTGCTTAATAGGTCGGGAATAAGCCATCGTTCATTAACGCACGTCGTCGTAAACTCTATGTTGCTAGCCTCCTTCGGTAACTATCTTCGCGCCCTCCATTTCGTGCGCTACGGTGCTTACCTCTACAATCACAGGTATGGCTGCGTCTCAACACTTCTTCGAAGTGCAGACTAACGGCCCCGACAACCTCCGGGAGGCGACCCCCCGGTGGCACTTCTTCGCATTCTTCATCTCCGGTACGGCCCCCTTCCCCTTCATTCTACCTCATGTTGACACACGCGTTCTCCAGCGGGCCTCTTTTCCAATCTCATCTCACACGTCGCTTTCGCGCGCATAACCTATCCCCGTCTCATTGCACGCCTGCGCGCCGCGCCTGTGCCAGCCAAATCCCTGAGCCCGGCACGCAGCTTCCTCGCCCAGGTTCTGCGGAGCAAGCCACCCCGTGCACCGGCGGTGGATGCGGGGACGCCGCTGTTCCTTGGGGCGTCGGGCGCCGTGTACGCCTGCATGACTGTCTGCACGTTCGCATACCCAGATGCGGCGCTCTCACTCCAGATGCCGCCGGTGTTCCCCGTCTCGATCGGGGTTGCGATGGGCTCGCTCGTCGCATTCGACATCGTCAGCATCTTACAGGCGTCGAGGTGCGTCTCTTCTCGTGCTCTCCACATTGACCCGGTTCTCAGCCTGACCCGCTTTATAGTCGCTTTAACCATTGGGCGCATCTGGGCGGGGTTGTATTCGGAGCGCTGTACTGGGCATTTGGCCCACCCTTGTGGGAGTTTTTCAGGGAGGCCAATCTGCACGGGCTGCCTCCGTCGCTGACAATCTTGCCACCGGAGATGAACCCCAACCAGGACTCGGGATCGACATCGACGTAGTCACGCACACCGCCTGCGGCCGTTGCTGCTTTTGGCTGCTCCTTGTCATAAATTAAAACAATGTCTAATCTGAATACCTCCACTTCATGACACCATGCCACTCGTATCCGTCACTATGATGAATTACCTAGATGGTTGCATCCCTCTGACGACTGCCGGCTCTGGGAAACTTGGCTTTTCTCCGACGTCTGTGCCCCATCAGCGAAGAATGAATGCATGTCTGTCTCTGCTCACCCCACACTCAGACCGAACAGATTGTTTCCGTCCGTGGTGATGGAAAGTTATGCAGTGGCTTCTACGTTGCTATCAGTAACAATACACACGGACAGAGACGAAGGTGGGTACTCAGGGGGGTCGACATGCGGCGGTCTTCGGACAGCGGCGAGTACGCGTCGCTCCGACTCGTCGTGCCGCACTGATCGAGAGTGCTGTTGTCGAACTTGTCGGAGGGCTGCTCGATGCATCGTGCGGAAGACTGGCGGTAATTCAGGCTGTTCAGGCGGGTCAATCAGTGGCTCGCAGATGATGTAGACGTGTTGCGTACATTGCGAGTAAGGAGATGAGGTACACTGAAGGGGATGAGATTAGAGAGCGTCAGCGATCGTGCGTCGACGGAAGGAGGTTGGTAACACGCACAATTTCCTGTTTGCGCATAGAATGGGGAGTAGAGCAGGCTACGCGGTGTAATGAGGAACTACATGTCGGCGAGACTCAGGATTTGCTTATCATTGTAACTGACGTGGAACTTACGCAAATTAGGGTCGCCAACGCGAATCCACTGATGTCGCGACGATGAATACTGACAGCTGCGGCTACGTAATTTATTTGCTTACCATGCGATGAATCCTGTATGCCAAACGGGTCAACTTCAATACACGTTGATATGTACTGATAGAAGCGACGTACCTGTCCGTATTGTGTATACGACCAATAGATTGAGGAAACCGTACATCCTGGGGGTCTCTGAGCATTGCAATAGCAGCAGCACATGCGTACTAGATCCCCACCTGAGAATATTCGACCTTGATTTGTGCAGCGATGTGCAGAGTAACGCTGTGAGAAGGACATCGGCGGCGACGTCTACGCTGAACATTGCTACGAAGATTCCCTGTACAGCTGGTTGAGTATGTGGTTGTGTCGCGAAGGGCGCAAGTACGTCACCCACTCGCAATGTCCGCATATCTGAGGGACTAAGCTTCCGGAGCATGATGCTGTGGGGGACGCATGAGTGTCCGATTCGGATGGCGGGGAAATAGGACGCACGACTCTCCTGTTGCGGCTGGGAGGAGTTAGCCACCGGTGCTGTGACCCTGACTGAGACGCACCTGCTGCACCGCCTAGCATATATGTGAGTCCAGATCACAACTCACTAGCATGTCACTCACCGAGTTCAGCGATTGAGAGCAGCACCTTAGCGCGTTGTCCTAATGAGTGCGCGACGCGAACTTCATGATGAAGCAAACGTACCACCAGTAGCATACCAGCGACTAACGTGAGTGATGGTTGGAGCTTGGCGATATAGTCTGGCAAATTTACAGCATGAGCAGCGCGCCTGTCGAGAAGGAGAATTTGCATACACTTGTATACCCGATGCAAGAACCCTCTGAGTTTGGACTGAGATCAGCTTGATAACAGACGGGCGATATAGAAATCCTTACAGCCGTACAAACAGCATCACGAAAGACTATCAGGTGAAGGTGTGTACAGTGTGAGAAGCGGTGTTAAGGTCTTGGGGGCGGGTGGACGAGACTTACAGTAAATAGTGACACAAGCTGATACGACACGACGAATTAGCGGATGGAGTCCCCTTACCATTGGTCCTGAGAACTCACAGATACGCTCCTGAGCGAGGTCAGTGTTTTGAACGGATATGCTTAGGAAGTGTGCTTACCAAGGGGTCTTTTGCAATGCGGAAGGATCATTATAATGAAGTATGGTAAACCAGTAGATCCCATGAAGCGATATTGCTACGCAGAACGTGCAAAGCAACCTGGGATCCGTGTCGAGTTGACTATGAACATGTTTTACTGTGTGAAGGCTTACCATGCGCAGAGTACCTTCGTGTTGGTGGCAGGCATGAGATTGAGGAAGTACTAGTAGGTACACCCACTCACGGAGAAACGTAACCATCTAGGGTCTTGCTCCGACCGCCTGTAATATATGAATGTCATGCCCACCAATATACCATACGTGCTATAGCCCGATGAGTAAAAGTGTTTGTCTGTCCTAACGAATCAGCTTACATGCACTGGAAGTTTACGCCCAGAAGTAGTGCACCCATTGCCCGATCATAAGTCTTCGCGCGAGAATATGGGCTCGCATTGTCGTCCACGGTACTCTGCACAGAATGCATGATGGGCGACCACAAGGCTCAAAGTGAAGTAGCGCAGCAGAACTGCAGGGGTCGCGCACACGCACCGTACAGATATGTGACTGGCATCTTCCGCGCGGAAGCTGAGGAGTTGCCTTAGGGGAGGAGAAGGATGAGGTATCCGGAGATCCGGGGATGACTGTCCGAACGGTACTTGCGCCGCACCAAAGCCCCTGAACAGGCGCGTCCTGGTCGGAGGTCATCCCTCCGACTAGGAGTTACTGGGCGCACGCTCGGGCTATACGGTGAGAGCCCGAATCATCTTCAACGGAAAGGGGGTAGGTTTAAGATCCAAGGGGTCAGCAACGATACCTGGTCTTGTTCGTCCCTCGATCACGGATTTGAATATTCCGAGTTTGATCAGACCAACGGCTCCACGGTCAATCCCCGATAAATTTGAAACCTGACTAGCCCTGACTGGTCAGTGGTCCCTACGAATCTCGACACCAGCCTCGGTACCTCGCTTTAGCACCAGTGATGCACATAGTGATAGGAGGGTGGACAAAGGCCACATACGCATTATAAACCACCTGGTCCCGAAGACCATGTGCCAAGCTGGCACAATATTCCCTTGCTTTCGCATATTCATACACATAAATCGCTGCTCCTCGAGATGTGTCCAAGTCAGCCACCTGGGGAATCATGGGCAAACTTTTCTTGGTTAATATTGTCTAGTCCAGCGTCAGCACTGGAAGTGCAGCACCGAAACCCAAGCCTTACCCACCTGCGTGCGCCGTCGGCGGTGATGATGCATCGACTTCCGATTGCAATATTCGCCCGAACGCGCTGTAATTGAGTTCTGTCGCGGATGCCATGCGCTTGAGCGCAGAGTCACGATGATTGAGGCTACACGCGAGTGAGCCTCCGTAGTTCCGCATGGTATCATCCGCCACTTACGAGGTAACGAGCGTTATCAGATACACTGAGCTCATGTCAGTCGCTGCAAAGATAGCACTGAGTAAGACACTCACGATTGCCGACTTGCATGTACAGGATTGCATACGTTAATTTCGCGTCCGCTAGGAGCATCTGCAAGGGTTATATAGTCAAATGGTCCCACCGATTGACAGAAGTACAGGGACTCACGGACATGAGGGTGGCGAAGGCGAACGCTCTGTAGCGTGTGATATAGAGTCAGACGACCATAAGTCATGCATGAAGTACACTCTACTTACGTCGGGATAAGTCCTGGTACGAATGGTCATTGATGGCCAAGCTACGAACATTGGGGAAGGACGCACCGGTCGACATTGTGTAAAAGATGAGCGTATTAATCACAGAGTCGGTCCTGGGAATGAAACAGTATCTCAGCGAAGCGCTCTGCCCGTTCATACATTGCGCACCTTTTGAACCCAGAGCGGGACCGATGAAGAGAGTAGCCCTGAACTACAACGAATATGACGTCCGCGGCAATGGCACATACGAGGAGTGCATCGAAGAGAGCCTGCAGACGCCGTGTTAGACAACCTACTCGGAGCTTATGGTTCAACAGGGTGGTACCTTCAACCTGGCTGTTGAGTTGTCGGCTGGTAGAAGCCTGCAATACGGGAGTCAGTGCCCCCAGTGCTGAGCTGAGATTCGGATGAGGCATACAGTCGGACAGTGATACCTGTTGAATGATGCGAATTAGTCGCGTAGGCGCATCCTGCCAAATACGACGTACCAAAGCCACCAGCTGAACAGCGTTGCGACGCGTCAGATACGACTTAGCATGCAGGATGCGACACTGACCTACACCGACCAGCGACAGAAGCGCCTAAACAGGTACGATGAGCTGATGTGACGGAGACGTGATGTATGCGTACTATCAATGCTATAACGAAGACAAGCCAGTAGGATAGATCCCCCTTCCGTCGGTGGACTGCGAATCGTCACTCTCACGGTCTTGACGAACACGGCAGTGATGATGCTTACATATGTGTAGGCGATGCAATAGTAAACTGCTGGCCGTGAGTAGACGTGAATGAGATGAACGGGGAACGTACAGTCTGATGACCGTCGATATACACGCCTAGCGTCGGGCGTGGTTGTTCAGAACGCATCAAAAAAAAACGATTCAACGCACCACAACAGCTATGAGAAGCTACGTACGGGGAAACTTTCAACAAAATGTCTTCGGTGACTGATAACATTTTAGGAGACGTACTGAAAGACTCCTACAAAAATAGGTGAGGCTCTGGTTCGGGCAAAAATACAGAGGAATGCATACCATGGCGCCCAGACCGTTGCTATTGGCATGGACATTGTGAGCACCAAGAAATAATAGGTGCTGTAGAAGTTGATGAAGGTACAGAACGCGCACAAAATCCTGTAACGAGACGGGTCAGGCAATCGTGCGGTGACGAGGCAGGCCCGACTTACCAGACAGCCACAATCTGATGCTTATTCTGAGATGGATATGTATATGGAGAGTTTTGTACCACTTACCAGAGAACGGGTCCATCGCGCGTCAGGCGTACGAGGCTGCGTGAAGTACGATAGCATTACTAGAGACGCGAGCCCAAACGTGCTACATGTCGGTCAGATCATGCATACGCAGAGCACACGGGACTTACATCGCCTGGAAGTTGACCCCGACATACAGCCCACCGACTTGCGATTGGAAGTTCGCGGATTTCCATTCGTTGCTTCTGGTAGACCCGTCAGCCGACCCGCTCATATATATGATGTGTGCGATGAGGAAGCCAGTACGGTAGTCGTCCGCAATGGGACGCGAGGAGACGGCTAGATGACAGTCTGCAGGAGAAAGAGGGAATAGGGGTTGTTGTCAGTGCAATGGCTCGTAATCCGTCCGGTTCTAACTTGGCATATCCGCACGGGCATCATAGTGGTGGTACGCTGCCTCTGCAGCCTTCGCGCAGGGCGCCATTGAATTCCCAACATCGAAGCTGCTGGTATAGAACGCGTGCGCGGTATACGGAAAGGAATGATCATGCATATGGGTCCCAAGATTGTGAGTGTGCGCCTGGTTCTCGTTGCGAAGTGTGGCCATCGAGCAAGCGCAGGCTGAGACTTGAAACATCACACTCAACACTGACTGAACACAAGTGTTGCGCTACTTCCAATGTTGCACTCGTGGAAATATAAAGTGTGTGCCTCTAAAATTACAACCGGTCCACACAGTACCAAGTGCGCCACTCTTAGAGTCTGGACTATCACTGCACATGTTCCCATCGTTATGCTTCCGTTGGCGTTAGACATGAATGACGCGGAAAAATGACAAGTATTGTCGACAGTTTCGTCGTAAGCATAGCATCGTGCGGACGCCCAGAGGCAAAACCTGTGAGTCTGAACTTGACAGATGCCGTACCGGCACGGTCACTACGGCGAGTCGCAACTTTGAAACCCCGGGAATGCGTCGCTGACGTTGTGCACTGATGTGCGCAGAATCCATGTGCGATCGGACTGGATGGTGAACAACTCGAGGTGTAAGAGAGTGCTGCCCGAGTATTTCTGTAGTGGTCGTGAATAGATCTCGGGTTGCTCGGGGCTATGAGAGCGAATTATACTGCGCATGGTGCGAACGACTGCGGTCTTGACAGCGATTGGCCAGACGCCGGATATGGAAATGTTGCGGGCGTGGCGACGGACGCGGACGTCTCTCTGTCTCATCCGTTCATCACCTTCATCCGTGCAGGCCACTCTTTCGCTTTCTCTCTTTCCCCCTCCACTCGCAGACGGCCAGGCCCAGCTCAGCTCTGACGCCCTCCCGTCTCCATTTCGTCTCGCTGCGCAGCGCGCATTCGCTCCTTCATTTCCCTTACTGTCCGTCGCGTGGTCCCCTTCCCTCCTTCCCCGTCCCTTTACCCCTTAGCCCTCCCCGCCCTTAGCCCTCCCCGCCCTTAGCCCTCCCCGCCCTTAGCCCTCCCCGCCCACCCCTCCATAACGACCCCGACCGCCATGCATTTCCTCCCCCTCTCCCTCACCGTGGCCTGCTTCCTGTCGCTGGTCGTCGACTCCCTTGCAGCACCCCATCCTAACTTGTTCCCCGGTGCCCACATCCAACTCTCCCGGAGGGCACAGAACAAGCGCCGCACTCCCGAGGACGTCGCCGAGTCCTTGCAGAGGCGCAAGCTCGCCCTCGAGGCAAAGTATGGCATCGGCCATGCTAAGAACCAGAAGCGCGCTAGTGGCATGAACCTGTGAGCTCTCCTTCTTATGTTATCCCGCTCACTGCTATTATCACTTTTCTCTAATTCGTGCCACTCAGAATCACAGACGAAAACGCAGACTCCAGCTACTACGGCTCCCTAGCCATTGGCACGCCCGCCGTCTCCTTCAATGTCATTCTCGACACCGGCTCGTCCGATCTCTGGGTCGCCTCCACCGGCGCGAGCACAACCTCCAACATCCCCCAGGACATCGCCACCTTCGACGAGAAGTCCTCGACCACGTTCAAGTCGCTCAACCAGAGCTTCACCATCACCTACGACTCCGGCGAGGCCCAGGGCACGCTCGCCCAGGACACCGTACAGATGGCCGGCTTCGAGGTCGACGCCCAGGTCTTCGCTACCGTCTCCCAAGTCTCGAGCAACGTCCTCAGCGGTCCCGTCTCCGGGCTCATGGGCCTCGCGTGGCAAACCATCGCGTCCTCGGGCGCAACCCCGTTCTGGCAGGCCCTCGCCTCTTCGAACGACACGCTCACCGATGGCGTCTTCGGCGTGCAGCTCACCCGGTACAACAACGACACCAAGGTCAGTGCGCTCGAGCCCGGCGGCACCTTCACGCTCGGCGCGGTCAACTCGAGCTTGTTCACGGGCGAGATCGACTACCAGCCCATCCCCACCGGCGAGGTCGGCTACTGGATCCAGCAGATCACACGTGCGGCCTCTTCTCTACCCATCTTGCCATCATACTGACTATGTCACAGAGATGTCCGTGAACGGTGCTTCTATTGATGTAGGCTCGGGCTCCGAGGCATACGCTGCCATTGACACGGGCACAACGCTCGTCGGCGGCCCCGCTGCGGCGATATCCGCCATCTACAGCAAGATCCCGGGCGCACAGGCAGGGACTGGCCAGCTCGAAGGGTACTGGACCTACCGTGCGCACATTCCCCTCCCGTCTGCCCATGCCCGTTAACCCCCTTCCCTAGCCTGCTCCCAGCAAGTGTCCGTCAGTATGAAGTTCGGGCAGTCGACGACCGCGTGGCCGATCGCAGCGGACGACTTTGAGTTTGAGGCGGCGAACAACGCGGGGACGACGTGCATCGGTGCGTTCTTCGAGGTCGACAACACGGGCACGACTGCGCCCGCGTGGATCGTCGGCGACACGTTCCTCAAGAACGTCTACGCCGCGTTCCAGTACGACCCGCCCGCCGTCGGCTTCGCAAAGCTCTCCCCCACCGCGCTCGCGATGAACGGCGCCGCAGGCGCTGCACCGAGCCCCACGATCGGCAGCGTGCAGGCGGCGGTGAGCGCCACGGGCTCGCTGGACCCCGCGAAGAACCGCGAGTCGAACGCGGCGCAGCGGGGTGTCGGCGGTATCGGCGCAGGATTCGTGTCCGCAGCAGCGGTTGCCGTCCTGGCCGTCTTGATGTTGTAGTCCGAGCGACGCGCGTGTTGGGCCCGCGGGGTGGTGGCATCTGAGTCTTGTTATATCGTGGAGACAAATGTATTGGGTTGTTAGTTGCGCTAGTCGGCTTGCTTTCGTTGCTTCTTGGACTCTGGGACTTTGTAATATAATGGATTCATACATGGAATGTCAGCCCAACCTATCCTCAGAACGGAGTCGCGTTGAGAAGCTGCACGTGGTTAGTCTCCGTTGCATCCATAATAGCCGGCAAGCGTCTATTATGGTCTGCACCTGTACGCGTCCTCAGGTGGGACCATGGCACTTCGCAAAGTCCGACTCCGCTGGCCAACCGGAAGTGAGCGGGCTTTGAGCTGCCGGTGGCTGAAGTGGCTGAGAGGATCGCACCCGCAGTCTCAGAACATGAGGCACAAAGATGACTCGCATCGCACTAGTAATACCAGCCCTGATAGATGAATCAATAAAGATATGAGAGCCTTTTTGTGTCGGAGCAGTACTTTATGCCGGATTCCACTTAGGTTGCCCCGAACATGGACCCTTCTAGGAATCCTCCGAGTCCTCCGAGTCCAGGACAGTCCACACACAGACGAACACTATCGACCGGAGCACGCCCGGTGTACCCGGCAGTTTACTGGCAAAACAGCCCGCCAGGTCTCGTCCCGCCGTATGCTCCATTTCCCGGCCAGCCTATGGTACCAGCTATCGCAACAACCTACCAAGATTATCATCCTCAGGCCCCTACCTACCCTTATGCAGCTGCCGCCTACCCGCTCGCAGGTGTCCCTCCTGCAATTGACACACCGATCAATCCGCCCCGGAAGAAGCGCACACTTGATGAGAAGCTCAAATATATACTTGCCGCACTTGGGGAGGTCAATTGGACAATTTCTCACCTCCTGTACTATATCTTTAGGACGGAGGACGAGGAGGGAAAGCCTATACACCGCAGTCAGTCACTTGGGCTTACGGTATCATGGTTCCTCAGGGGCGAAACGACATACAAGCCCATCCAGATTGTCGACTTCTGGCTACGCGACCCGGCCGGACGCATCGAGCAGAAATCTCCTGCATACGCCGACATGTTCTCGCTGACAAGGCCGTATATCGAGATCAAGCCTGTGCGTGCGGCGTTGACGTCGATGTCAGCGCAGCTCTGCGAGCGGCGCCTACTGCGGGAGGTGCAGAGTGCCGTAAGGGGGTTGAACGGTCTGCATGGGAGTGAAGTGGGCAAGCGGGGACACATGGAGCTCGCCTGCACGGACATTGGACTACAGACCCTTGAACGTGTCCGCAGCATCGTCGAGGAACATCAGCCCCTTACATTCACTCTGCTGACAAAACTTGCGATGCCGGATCCACGACGAAACGAAAACGGAGTGCTAGTGGTGAGAAAGACACGACCACCGGATCTGGTAGGGAACACAAGTGTTAGCTTCAGAATCAGACATACAAAGGGCTCACAGTCTTTTTGACAAGGTCGCTCTGGAGGCCATATCCTCGCTCAACTTCTCGCATACAAAGTTCGCTCGTCTGCATGCAGCAGTGCGATCGGTCATGCTTTTTGCAAATGGGGCTGCACGTGGTGTCTTCAATTACGCCAGTCGCATAGCGTTTGCGCAGAGCTATAATGCGACCTACGCGACACTGGCACGCTTCTCAGCACAGCGGGCAGCCTATCTGAAGGTTGCTGGTAGAGACCGGAAGATTGGCCTCATGATGCGGTTCGACAACGTGCAGGAGTACACGAAGGATCGCGAACATCGCATGGGGCGCGAAAACATGATGAAGATTGGTGTCGCAGGAACCATCTCCGAGATGATCGAGTATGAGCTAGATGCCGTTGATGCAAAAGCATGGTGTCAGATCCTTGACTGCAATCAGCGCGCAGAGCTTACAGTGCCGAAGCTCTTCAAGATGATCGATGTCGAGCTGATGGACCGTGTACTCGAGCTGCAATGGCTTCAGACACTGGCACACTTCATCCCCGAGCTATCTCACCTAAAGCCAAAGATCGACGCGATCTACCGAAGTGAAGCTTCGAAGCTTCAGCTTGAAGATCGAAGAACGGTGATCCACCCTCTTGGGACGTCTGCGAAGAACGAGAATGTGATGACCGAGCTCCGAGATGTGCTTGGGGACTTCCTGGGTCAGATTGGGCAGTCGCCGGAGGATTACGATGCTGACCGTCTCATCTTCATTGGTGGAGATGGGCTAACCTTCGAGTGGTTGCTCCGCCTGAAGGAGTATATGCAGTTTCAAGACGATAGCTTCAAACGATTTGAAAACGTTGTGCCGTTCCTGGAGACATGGCACACGGAGTGGGCCTTTGTCAGCCTCATCTTCGAGAGCCACTGGGGTGATGCGCTCACCAATGATCCGTCAAAACTCGGTCACAGTGCCACGAAGATTGATCAGAAGCCGCCGACAAACCTGAAGAAAGTTGATTACTATTCTGCGATATTCCTTGCATATCTAGTGCTCGATGTTCGCATGCTGGATTGCTTCAGGTGAGCGCAATCCGTCCGTCGGCATGGCATGGCTCTGCGAACTCAAACCTGACATGACCAAATCAGGATCTACTACGGCGCTGAGGACATATTTGTGTACTTCAAGAAGCACCATGAAGACGGCACACTGCCGTCATTGGAGATGCTCAGACAAGACACACGCACATTGTATAGGCGTTACATGACACAAGACGCTTACTACGCGGCTCTCACCGGTCAGGGTGTTGCGAAACATGGCATTCCAAATACTGGGACACCATGGGTAGATCCAGCGGCAGTGCGACATGCAGACGTACAAGATGGCAGCACCAGTGATCCTCAGACAGGTGACCGTTCACTGGCACAGTCAATCCTCTTCATGATGGACACGGCTCTGTCACGTACCGTCGCTCAGGCAGTGGCAATGGGTGACGTCGGGCGGGTATACGAAGGGATGAAGGCTAGTATTCTGTTATCAACAGTCAAACCCTCACGTCAATGAGACTCACCATGATTTCCGTTGTAGATGATGCTCTTCCATTTTGCTGGATCAAGTCACACAAAATATGCCAACTATCTTCTTGAGATGGTTGCAATGCTGGAGGTCGAATCAGGGGCGGAGATGCGCGATCTGTTTCTGAAGAACTGGCTTGTCAATCCGTCAGGAGAGCGCGGACGATATCAGGAAGGTGACCTTATGCAAGAACACCTCAATCTTGCCCTGGAGCAGACGATCCAACGCAGCGGTAGCGAGTGGGATGGAAAGCTTATCCGTGATGTCATATCACGGAACATACACTACTTTGCTGACCTGAAGAACAGCTGGGGCGAGTCAATTGGGTTAGCAAAGAGGAAGGGCTACCATCCCGAGCCGCACAGCAAACCCGAAGTTAGGACATTGTTGCGTACGTACAAGGACGCGGATCTACATCGCTTTGCTGCCGGTCGATCCTACTCAACATCCGCAGCCACACCAAATACATTCGAGCTCGGCGTGGCCAGTCTACAGGGTGGGAAATTGCGTAAATGGATAACTGAATCGACCCGCGGCCGTCGCCTCCAGGAGAAGTCCATGGAGGCTTTGGCAGCCCTGAAGTCACGGCTCGAAGAGGAAGTGGCACGCGATGCCGAGGAGAGTGGAGACGAGCCAGCACCAAATATATGTGGGGAAACGAGGGTAGTAGATGGCGAGCTTGTGATTGAGCTTGAAATCGGTAACACTAGACAGGCTATTGCGGACGGCGAGCGTGAGCTAGAGGATGATTTGCAGGAGGCTACCACAGACGAAGGTGAACATGACAGCTCTGTAGATGATCTCTTCGATTTGTGACCGTGACATACCAGTCTTAATCTACGTATCATTCTCTTTCTCAAGTGCCTGCAACAACACGCCGCCTTGTTCTTGTGTGACTCTGACTTGCTGTAGCCGACAACGTCGCGGTGAGTGCACGCTTTCGAGTGCTCTGGCTTGAGCGGCTTGCTGGGATCGACGTGGGCGGCAGAGGCTGTACCGCGCCCTGGTCCGAGCCTTTGTCCGACTGACTCGTCGATGACGCACTTAACACAGCCGATACGTCATGACGTGTACAGTTGGCTGGCGTTTCCCAAGGGGGTTCTGCCACACGTACCGGCTCGAGCCCAACCGCAGGGTTCCAGTCATGAACCGTGCTCGCTTCGGGACAGAGCATCACCTCCCTGTCATGCACTATGAGAGAACGTGATGAGCCAGTGCTTAGCCACGTACTGAGAACCGTGCAGATCCCATTCCATGACCGTACTCCAAGCTGGTGTACAATCATCACCCTCTAGCTGCCGAGCTGCCTCACTCTGATTGGGTCCCATGTCCGATTCGTCAATTGCTGGCTCGTCCTCGTCGTCCTCTACCTCATCGTTGTTCTCATCACCGTCCTTCGTCTTCTTCCTTGATCTAGCCTCCTTCCGCATTGTTGTGAAAGTTGTCTGAAGTCCGAGAAGAACAGTCCAGAGTTCATCGAGATGTGGCAGCAAGAAGGTCTCCTCGGAAACCCTAAGTCGTAGCTGATCAAGCGATGTTATCAGCGCGAATTCATCCAGCAGAGTCTTAATGGTCGGATCAGGGAGGAAGGCAATAGGTGGGAATAGCCGCGTCGACGGGGTCGAGGCCGAGGAGTAGATGATGTCGCGGAACTGCAGCAATTGCTGCGTCCCGACAGCGCGCATGGCCCGCGTCAGCCGCTTGCTCTTCGGGATCGCATTGTTATCCTTGGCCTTAGTGCGGGCAACTGTGTCAGGCAGTGCCTCAGGTTGACACCCAAGATCGCCCGGCCCACTGCAGTTACAAGGACGAGGCGTGATGCAGTCGGAGAGCAAACGGCGCATAGCGAGAGTCTCAGTGCAAGTCTCGCAGAGACACTGAGGGTTGGACAGAGGGTTGTCGTACACAGCGTTCTGCTCGGCGACCTTGCACGAGGCGAGGAGAATCTTGGCCATCGCAATATCCATCTGTCTGGACTGTACTGCCCCCTTGTCAGATGGTCCACCCTTCTTCGCAGTGCCGCGTGGCCTATCGCCGTCGATGATCCCACGAGCATTCTCGACCGCCTTCTTTGTGACGTATGTCACGCACTCCCCGTCTTCGAAGGAGCGGACATCGTGCAGCGCCCTTCCAAGCCACTGTAGCCACTCTTCCGTGCTCTCAGGTTCGCCGAGAATGATGACGCGGAAGATGTTCGGTATGTCGACACCCATCATGAATGTTGTGGTTGCCACGAGAATCTTGCAGTCCGGGTCATACTGCATGAGATGGCGAGAGTGTGTGTTGTATGATGGCCAATTGAGCGCGTTGTAGAGTCGGATGTACGTGCCGCGTTTGACGTTATGGGGGAGCTTGTGCCATAGGTAGGTCAGGAGACGGAATCCAAGCGCGATCGTGCGGCAGAAGACAACAGTTTTGCGCCCGTCATCGACCAGCCAATCCAGATCAGGGAATGTCCATCCACCGAGACCTGAGTTCAAGAAACGGAAGATAGGGCGCACGTTCCGCCTGACGTTCGATCGACGGAGTTCATAGAACTCGCCCAGACGGAAGCCAAGGGACCTGCAAATGGTCGCCTTTGGATTACCAGTGCGAATGGTGGCTGATGTCGCGATGATGCGGACACGGGACGGCATGCGAGCGCGAACAAATCCGATCTGGCGATAGCTCTTGCGGAAGCTGCTGCCCCACATGTCGAGTGCATGTACTTCGTCGATCCCGAGCGTGCAGACCCGATCCCGGAAGGCGTGGTTTTGTAGGAGCCCTTCAAAGCCTCGGGAGGTGAGCTGTTCTGGCGAGAGGATGATCACCGTGACTCCTGCGCGGGCTTGAGCCCAGAGGCTCTCACCGGACGTGCGGGCGGCGTCAAGCGTGTTAGCGTTAATGACGAGAGAGCGTAGTCCGAAACGACTGAAATCTGTAGCCTGTACACATGTGAGATCTCCCGTTCAAGCTCTAAGTATTTTCGGCACTCACCAGTTGCTCTTCTAGCCCAATAGTTGGGTATACAGCTACCATCGCCGGATCCTTCGGTACAGCAGGGTATGGTGGATCACATAATGAAGGATTTTCTGAAAGTTCTATTAGCATTAACATGTACATGTAGTAGAAGCCCGTTTTGCCAGAACCGGTCGCCAGCGCAGCCAGCAGGTCACGTCCATCGAGGACTTCACATACACCTTCGAGTTGATAATCGTGTGGGTCGTAGGGAATGGCGTTCCGAAGGGTTTTGCGAACCAGCGCGCGTCCCTCCGTGGTACTGAAAACGTACTGGGAGGTCGCGCCCGCCATAGGTAGTGACCATAATAGACGCTTGCCGGTATGCAACGGAGACTAGTAGTGACCGCGTGCGAGAGAGACGCGTTCTTTGACATTGTTGACGCGTTTACACGGGCGGCAAATTACACGTGCACGGAAGTTACCGAAAGTCGTGTGGTCGGGGTAAACCGCCCCATCAGACACAGACTAGCACGTGGTGTGTTCTTATTTCCTCGAAGCAGTTCAATCAATTCACTGTATGGCGCCTGTATGTACCCTGCTACCAAAATATCTCTACAAAGAGCAGCGAGCCAAAAGAAGGGCTAGCAGGTCATCTGTACCTCAGAAGACGCCGCCGCTGCCTGCAAGCCAAACCAACTAGGGAGCAGCGTCCAGACATCATGCCTCGCGCGCGCCGCCGTCTTCGCGAAATCGCCCTTGCACGGGTCACATATCTGGAGCCCGCACTGCTTCTCGCCGTCCGTGAAGTCCTTCCGGTTGAGCATATCCGCAGCCTGAACGAGCGTGTAGAGCGGGTCCGCATCGCGCCCCGCGGAGATGCCACCGACCGCGCGCAGCACATTCAACATGATGAAGTAGAACGACTCCCGGCACGCCCGCCCGCTGTCGCGTCCCCGCGCGGCGCACCCCGCGGACACGGGCCGCGTGCTGAGCTCTTTCTCGATGAAGCCCGCGATGAAGCGCTGCCCGGCCTCGCGCCCGACGAGGGCCATGTACAGGTCGGGCGCGGAGAGCACGATGCGTTCCTCCGCGGGGGGGTCGGTGGCGCACGGGCTGGGCGCGATGCTCGTTCCGAATGCGATCTTGCGCGGGCCGTACCGCGAGAGGTCGTAGAACGCCGCAGGGAGCAGTTCGTCGAGCCCGAGTTCGCGCGCGAGGTTGATCATCCGGACGGGGTGTACGTACCATTCTCGCGGCGTGTACCGCTTGCCGTCGTCGGTCGCCTGGCGTTCCCTGCGCTCCCAGCCTTCGAGGGTGGCGGGCCAGTCGGCGCGGAGCCATTGGATGCAGCGTATGCGGAGGTGCTCGACTAGGTATTTCGACGAGAGCCGGAGCACACCAGAGATGACACCGAATTTTACGGCGCTGGGTTTACTGATGTAACTGGGCCTGGTGTCAGTGGCCCAACGTGCGTGCGATCTGTACTGTACACTTACAGTCCGTCGTAGAGGGCCGACAGTAGGTGCAAAACATCAGATGGTGCATCATATAGCTCGAGCCACTCGCAGTCGTCGATGAGCGCTTGCTCCTGATCCCGCGGCTGAGGCATGGAGAACAAATCGCGGAAGACCTCGGAGTGCCGTTGCAGTTGACCACGATGGACCTTGAAAGCTATTCCACCAGCGACGAGGACGATGTTCCCATCGACGAACCAGATATCAGAGCGGATGACATCCTCCGAGATAGTTGCAGCACAAGCCCCCGAGAAAGTTGACATCTTGCGCTTGAGTTGGCGGACGTTGGAGAAGGCGAGGGGACAGATCCAAGATACTACCACCCAAGACGGTTTTGAACACTTCAAAACCGCGTACTCGGCTGTCAGCTGTCAGCCATGTTAGAACTGTGACTGAGACGCACCCGGAAGTTGCATGTACCGGTGGTCGGGCATGATCGAAACGATCGTTCAGCAAATATACAGAAATCATGCGATATATACAGATGGAGCTTGGACACATACTGAAGATTCAGAGAGACAGTGGGCGGTTTACCGTACGAACACCCCACAAACTGATCAAGGTTGCGCAGACGATCTCTTTTGATCTCCAGTGTTAGACGGAGTGGACCCTGGGTAGGGTACGTTGGTTGGCACGTGCGAAGAAGCCTGAGAGGTGGGGGGCGGGGACGATATCGACGGGAGATTCGCCGCAGGGATCACGTACACTGGCCTTCCTTCGGAATCCACACCCATCGTGATCCCATTGTTCATCGACATACTGGCTATGTTGGGTACTTGCGGCAGGTGGAAGCCGCCAGCGTGGTAGCTACGGTACGACGTCCGTCTGCTATGCCTCCGAAGCGACGCGACTGGGGAGCCGTGACTGGCAAGGCCGGCAGCGTAATGGTGGAAGGCAGACTGCACTTGGCTGCTGCAGGTAGATGTCATCGTGAGCGTGCGGCGGGAGCGCACGACCGAGTTGTCCTCGCTCCGGGGCACCTCCGCGGTGCGCTTCATCGCGGCGGGCGTCGCGAGGAGGTCGATCTCGTGGTGCTGCCGCGTCGAGTACCACGAGCCGGGCTTGATCTTGGGGTCGCGCGCGCGGTGCGACTTCTCCGGATAATAGTCGTCTGTCACGCGCGCGGACACCCACGGCAGGTTCTTGAGCTCGACGAGGAAGTTGTGGATGCGCGTGATGTGTGCGCTGAAGGAGTCGTCCGGTGGCGCGGTACGCACCGGCGAGTCCATCTTCGCGTAGTCCCGCGTCGGCCGCGGCTCCACCAAAACGGGCGAGCCGACGGGCGGTGGTGTGGCGACAATACGTGGTGGCAACGCGAGAGCAGCGTGGGCCGGAGGCGAGAACATTTGGGACCGCGGAGGCGACAGAGCTTGACCATGCTCATCGTTGTGGTGCTCAGACGGGGACCGAGCAGGCTGCTGTGTGCCGTCATTGCTGTCGTACGACAAGTGAGCAACATGCTCGTCCGGCATCTCCATTGCCTGGACGTATTGCACGTTGGACGGGCCGGGCATGAGCTGGCCCGCTTCCTCATAGACCGGCAACGCCTCTGGGTCGTGCGTCGCATACTCCGGCGTGCCTTTCTTCAGTGTCTTATGGTCCGTCCGCACCATCAGGCGCGGCAGGTGCCTTATCCCACTGACGAACCCGCCGACGAATGCCTTGGCACCTTTCCGCATCGTCTGGCTAGGTCCCGCTTGCGGCATCCCATTCTCCACCTCCGGGAAGGCCTCAACGGTGACGTGCTCCGTGCTGGGTTCCGTCGCCCCCTCCTCGTACTCCCCTTCGCCGTACCCCTCGTCCTCCTCACCAGGCTGTGCCTCTATGTCGCGACCCACTACATCTCTTTCGCTCATACCCGATTCGCGTGTGTAGTCGTGTGTCGGCTCAGAGGGCCACTGAGAGCTGGCGGATAGACCCCTAGGGCGCTGTATCGGCACCGGGAGTGGCCGCGAGGAGTTCGCGGAATGGGGAAACCCAAACGAGTTCCAGCTTGGGATGTTGCTCGCGTGAGTGTTGCGCGAGGTACGGTAAGGGGTCGGGGGATAGGGTGAAGGCAAGTCGGAATACGAGTGGTCCATTTGGATACTATTAGGAATACTGTCAATGTGGGGTACCTGGTGAATGTACTGTGGGATAGACATGGCCTAGGAGCAAAAGAAGGGATCGCGACGGCGACTGACCAGCCGTGGCGCCTTCGTACGAAGTTATATATGCAGGCCACGAGGCGTCAATGAGGCAGGGATCGGGGAGTAGGTCTTGCTCGCCTACAAAGCAACGCCTGCTCGGGGGTAAATTCGGAAATTACAGTGTGACGGTACATGCGACCCTCATGTAGCCAATATACAGTGGGCGATGCGGCGGGGCCTAGTGGATGTGACCTGTGCAGCGTGGCGTGTCGAATGCAGTCCTCCACAATGCATATGCGGTGCAAACAAGCCACGCAGCAGCCTTGCACCAACATTGCTATTTCGGATGGCAAATGACGATAGTCTATCAATAACCAAACGGGAACAGTGTTGTACAAAGGGAATGCGCTCACTGTTCGATAGACACGGAGCGCAGAATTCAAGCACGCATACGTTCGGGAGTCCAACTGCGGATGCGTCGATCGTTGAACCAAAGTCCAGGTCTTCCCCCTGGATCGTTGCCCAGCGAGTGTTCCCAACGCGGCTGCAGCTGATTGTGCAGAAGCCCGTTGGCGAGAGCGGCATTGAATACTAGAGAGCCAAGGATACCACGGTCATCCGGCTGTTGGGGGGTCTGTATGCACCCTTGCTCTGAGCACGCGGAGTGAGTGTCGTCTTGTACTGCTGTATGCGCATCAGGGACGGGGGGAATGTGAAGGAGGACTATAGGCATGGAGGACGAATTCGCACGCAGCATAGAAGCCTTCGTGAATGGCGCAGATGATATCAGAAGCCCAACGACGGGATCGACAGTTCCAAGGTGGCTGTCTTGTGTGTCGGGGAAGTCTAGCAAAGTCCGGGAGGGAGGCGTGGCAAGGTGTGAAGAGAAATGGGCGTCCGCTGTGTACCGATATAAGACGCCTTCCAGTTCGCGAACGTACTTTGGCCCAACCTTCCTCTTTTCGTCTTTGCACTGTGCGATGACGCGAAGTCGCTTGCGCCCATGCGACACAGAATTGGGCAATGTCTCTGGGAGTGACCCCGAGTCGGAGGCGGCACCTTCACGAGGATTGATCAGAGGTAGCCACCACCAGCCGAGTAAGTCGATGCCGCCGTCGTCTTTGCCACCAACGCGTTTGAGTGACATGGAGAGGTGCTCCTCCAAGAGGGCGAGCGAGCGATTCTCGAACGCAGTGCCTTTGTGCGTGGCAGAAAGTAACCCGACTAAGGGTGTGGTTGATAGACTGCACACACTCCGATATATGAAGCCTCGCCAGGCTGGGCACCGTCGCATGGCTTCCACGCAGTTATGGCGTGTTCTGTAGTCGACCTCCCACACTGTCAGCTGTATGAGCTGGAGGATGTGAGATGGTACACTCACCTGCAGTGACCCCTCGACGCAGTACGAGGCTCATCAATGGGTGGTATGGTGAGCCGAGGTGTTGCCAGCGAGAGAGGGAGTCCACGATCATAGCCGGACAAGGATCGCGGAGACGCCCAGTTCACACATTACTTACACCACGGGCAGTCAAGTCACCCTCTCTCACAACCTTTCTTCCTGCTCTCATGTACTGATACCCTGCGCACCCACCGTCTTAATGGCAACCTACACTCCAAGAGGGGAAACGACCCCGACCACACCGCGCCCCTTCGAGCACGCCCATGGCCTCATAGAGGTTCTTCCCGACAGGATAGACGTAGAGGAGGAGGCCCAGTTGTATGACGATCTGTGCGATGTACGTCATCCTGAACATGCGACCGGCGGTTTTGCAATGGCTGAGCGATCTCCTAGACACCTGTGAACTCGGAGTTCGAGTATCCGCACAACGCTCGCCGGTCTGTGGACGTACCCTCGGTATACTCCAAAGACATCTGGCTCGGCGATCACTCTGGTGAGAGCCATATCTTTGCGCGGGAGGTCGAGGTCATTGGGTGGACGAATGTCGGAGACAAGCGAGGCGGCGCATACATAGGTGAATCCCCAGATGTCCTTGTCCATCCCCTTTGTTGAACAGCAAGTAGTGTACGACTGTGCCATCAAAACTAAGGAGGCACGTCGTACAATCCCAACACTGTTCCGCTGATCCGAGCGAACCTTTGCAGGGTACCGTTATACATGTACACAAGCGTTATAGCGCCTTCGCGGAGCTGTATGCACACCTACGCGCACGGCTGCCAGTGCGTACCCCTTTCGACCATGCTCGACTGTGTTTCACATCGCCACAGGAAAGTTACCAACGATTCATTCCCCACTTGCCGCCAAAATCCCCACTCGCCAAATTTCGACCATCTTTTCTCGACCAGCGGAGACGTCTCCTGCAGCACTGGCTGTCGTCAGTGCTGTTGCACCCGGACATTGGAGGCTGTTTAATATTGCGAGAGTGGGTTATGGACTAACCATTAGCACCCTGTGTATCCTGCTTTGTCACTCCCTATTCCTGTCCCCGCTGCTAGCACACTCGGATTACATTTGTCTCCCAGTGCAACCTTGACTACAATGTCTTACAGGTAACTAGCAACATGTCAAAACCCGTCGCTGTCCAATGAAAGAGCACATGATGCTTCAATTGTGCTTCGTGACACAGGGGTCGGGTCTTTCACCGGAAATGAACAACGCAAGACTCACGCAACGGGAGCAAAAGACGCCCAAACTCACCGGGCGCGAAATCAGGAAGGAAAGACGAATCTAGCTTTTTAGGCCACCTGGGATGTTACAGCAGTATTCCTATGTGCCTCACCGACCGAACTTCTTCAACGGGTCGGCTTTCTTGTGGCCCCTCCCTGCGGCCCCCCCTCTACCACCTCGCCCTCTTCCGCGCCCTCGACCACGGGCACCGGTTTTGTTGAACGGGACGAATCCCTCGCCACCCTCATTACCGGGCTGAGTACTGACGACCTCGGCGCCGGGCACAGGCGCCATGCGAGGCATCAAGTACTTCGGCACATGCTTCATGTGCGCCTGCACGCGAGTGGGATGGAGCGGTTTGTCGTGTCGCAGATACTCCAGGTCGAGCGGGTTATCCTCAAAGTGGGCCTAGCAGACCAGATCCGCGTCAGCACTGCCGCGGACCGCTGAACGAGCACACGCACCTTGAGCTTATCCGAGTTCAATATCTCCGTCTTCAGCTCCTTGATCCGCGCCTCCCTCACCGCCGCCCTCGTCACCGCCCGGAGCGCGTCCTCCATGCGGTACCGGAATGCCTCGACCTGCTTCATATCGAACTTGTACTCCTTGATCTCGCGCACCCTCTCCTTCTCCCTGCGCTCGATGCGCGCCCACACCTCCTCGTCGCGTTCCGAGCCGGGCACGCCGCCGACGACCTTGTTCTTCCCAAACTGCGCGCGGGGCACGACGTACGAGAGCGCGATGCCCGTGCGTCCTGCACGCGCAGTGCGCCCGACGCGGTGTGTGTACGCCCGCGCGGACCGCGGGAGGTCGAAATTGAGTACGCACGCGACGTCGATGAAGTCTACGCCCCGCGCGACGCCGTACTCCGCGTCGCGTGCGTGCTTTGCCTTCTTTTTCCGTTTCTGGGGCTTGCTGCTGTCGTCTTTGTCGGGCGGCGGCGGCGAGCGTTTCCGCTTTTGGAGAAGCTTGGAAGACGAAGTTGAAGCAGTGGGCTGCTCACGCTGCGTCGTAGTGACTGTAGACGATTGAGCAGATGGGTGTGAGCGATGTGGGGGAACTTACATTCATCTTCATCTTCCTGCTCTTCATCCTCATGTCCGAATTCGGTTGCCAACTCGTTATTTTCGTCCTCGGAGTCCTGCTCGGATTGTCCTGCACTTTCGTCAGACGCGATAATATAATCATATACCCCTTTGTTGAACTCTTGCACGACATGGTACCTGTGTGTCCCGCTGAGCCGTGCGATACCATCTGTTCAGAGCGGCCTACTCACCTCGAGTTCAACGGCAGCTCCGAGTTCAGCACACAACTCTTGATTCCAAACTGCTCTAGGAACAGTTTCACGCGATAACACCGCTCAACGTCGTTCACGAAGATAAGGCACTTGCCCTTGACGAGGCGGAGCTTGAGCACGACGTACGTCAGGAGGAACTTGTCCACCTCGCTGCAGCGGACACTAAACTGCGTCAACGTGTGCTCCTCCTCGTCCTCCTCGAGCTTCAGGATCACCGGACTCCGGAGCGCGAGCCCCTTCAGCGCCTCGACGTCCTCCGTCATCGTCGCGCTCATCAGGAACGACTGGAAGACGCGCGGGAGGTGCCCGCCGGAGAGTAGCGTACGGATATCGGCGTCATGCCCGTAGGAGAGGATCAGGTCGGCTTCGTCGATGACAAGGGTGTCTAGAGAGTCGAGGGAGAGCGTTTTGGCTCGTAAGAGGGCAAGTGCACGGGAGGGCGTCGCTATCACAATGTCAGGGTGGTCGGAGAGGAGCGTTCTGCATAACGGGAGTAAAGAGGGCTCGGGAAAGGAATGAATGAGTGAACATACTTTTGCAGTTGCGTCGAGCTCGCTGTGGATGCGTTTGCCACCGTCACCTCCTGTTCACAATACTTGAGGAACCCGACGAGATGTGTGTAAACTTGCTCGGACAGCTCTCTCGTGGGCACCAAGATGAGCGCATGCGTCGCCTGTCTCGAAGGATCCTCAGAGGGAATGCCCTGCACCACCGTCAATGCTCTGCAACACGCAGACCACGGAGAGATGCATACCCACAGCTGTAGCGTTCAGAACCTTCTGTACGACCGGTATGCAGTATGCCGCGGTCTTCCCGCTCCCCGTCCGAGCGCGTGCGAGGATATCGCGGTTCTCTAGGGCGAGCGGGATGGCCTTGGACTGGACGAGGGTCGGGCGGGCGAAGCCCAGATCGGCGAGGGCGCGGAGAATGCGGGCATCGAGGATGTGGGAGAAGGAGGCGAAGGAGGTCTTGCGGTCGGACAGGCGAGGGTCGGGTGCCATGGCGAGCAATCGTCGCGGTCGTGAGCAACAAGTGCACCGCCGATTCGTGAAGTTTGCGTCTCCGGTCCGCGCGGAATCACATTGATCGACATCCTCGCCTTATATGGAACACATCCGTGATAATTGTCAACAGTTATCCGTAAACAAGCTGTGATTCACAGAACAGATGTGACCCTAAATAGCCCACAATGATCTCTCAGATCTCAGACCTTTGCAGACAATGCCCTAGGCATAAGTACAGCACAACATGTTACATGCAGAGGGACCCCACATCCTGTGTTGCTGTGCTCATCCCGGACCTGCGTGCAACGACCGTGAGGGATGATTACCAGCACATGTCTGATCACAGTCTAGTATAGCAAGCCCGTAGTCATCCGCCATGGCCAAGGAAGACAACCCGCTATGTACGTTGTTGGGCTGCCCAACAGAAATGGCCACAGCCTGCAGCGCAAGCATGTCCTTGGACCAAGTATCCCGGAGAATGCAGAACATCGTGTACCTTCATGCGTTCGTCGGTCGGTGGTCGAGAACCGTCTTCAGAGCGGCCGTCATGGAATAGCGAGCCAGGTCGCGACGAACTGCGGCCGCGGGTCCCTAGAAATGGCAGAAGATTGGGTGTCCCAGGATTAGGAGTTGGTGGAGGCTGAGCCGTAGTCTCCGGGTCCAGGGTAGACTCTCTGCAAGCTATGACGGCCATAGGTCGCCTGAGGTACAAGTTCCGGTAGCACTCCTGGTGCCCACCGTGCAAACACACTGGACATGTAAAGGCGAGTGCTCGTACTGGCAGATGACTAGTGCAAACACTACAGATTCAGCAGTGCGATCAATCAATAGCAATATATATATAGACACACCAGATTGAACAATGGCTAATTGCCGCCTTGCAGGAAGTGCAGTATGCATAGCTTCCTACTGGATAGCCAGACGACCGAAGCCTGGTCACAGGCATCATTATAGGCTTGCGACACCGTGTACAACAAGTGTAGATCGTGGTTTGTAGCTGTCGGACTCCGTGGTCAGAGAATGTCAGAGCAATGTGAAAATCGCCTTACAGCAGTTGTATTACGAATATCCTCAGCCTCAATGTACTTACGCAAATACGCAGCAGCAGTGTGCAAGCGTAACCTCACGAGAAGACCTGTTCACGTCAGCAAGCGCAATGGTGGAAACGACCGACGACACGCTTACTGATGTATGCTTCTACGAACCTCAGTGTGCGTGCGGGACCTATACGCAGCTCTTTTGCGGCAACAAGTGACAGCAGTGCGCATAATTGCACCTCTCCCTGCAGGCTATCCCAATCTACCGGTTGCTTGCACTGCGAAACATATGCACGCACCTGATCAGCGAGGTCCTCCACGACCTCTCGTAGCGCACTCCACCCGAGTTCGCGGAATTTTATCTCAGCCTCTCTCACGCTAGCACTACACTCAGCGGGCTGATTGTTTCCATCTTTCGCAAGCACTCGGCTCAGGCCAATCCTTACCTCATCCGCGAATGTCGTCGAGCGGGTCCGGTTGTGAATGGGTCTCGGCGCTCCCTCAAGTCTATGGGCAGGCAACTCGCTGTCTTCCTGGCCCGTTGCGTGGCCAGCAACGACAGTGCGGACGCTCGTCGAGGACATCTGTCGGACGAGTTTAGGGCTGAGTGTGTTGACAGCCAGCGACGCGACAGTGGAGCTACGACTGCGCGTCCGACTGCGTGCACCGCTCTTCGTGCGCGCGCGCTTCAACTTCGATCTGCGTGCAGGTTCTTGTCCATCGGAATCGCTGCTCGACCCTGGTGACGGTGACTCATCGGCATCATTGTCGTCTTCGTCCTCTGTCCATATCTGTTGGTGGGCGAGCGGGCTTGGGTGCACAGCGATACCAGGACGGAGGGGCGTATGTGTCGGGTACGTCAGAGGAGACTCCTCATCTCCGCTGTCGCTTCTGGATGCTATCACGAGGGCAGAGTCCTCTTCACTATCAGAATCCGAGTCATCAAGCGCGCCCTCTCCGACGTGCTTGAGGCTGGGGGTGCCCCGAAGGCTATCGCTTGGCGAGTCACTGTGAATACTGCGCATGCTAGGCGAGGACAGAAAGGAGCTCGATGGGCGGCGGTACGACGATGATAACCTTGGATGTATCGCTTGGCCTTGTCCTACGCTCGACCCACGTCGCGAGTATAACGCGGTTTGTAGATGGGGCAGAGAAGCGGACGATGACTTGCGTGGCGAAGATGTTGTTGAAGATACCGGTGTTCCCGAGCGGGGCGACTGACGATCAAGGACCGAGAGCGAGTCGATGTGATCCCGGGACAAGGAGCTCGGACTACGCTCGTCGCCTACACCCGCAGAGGTCCTGTCAATAGACGTCGACCTCTGAGGGAGCGCAGACAATGGAGAGGTTGGGAGAGGCGGGATTGCTGCGGGTGCAGAGGCGCATTCAGGTAGGAGGTCGGGCGCATCAGCGAGAGGGGTAGGGAGTTCAGGGGCGAGGTCTTCAAGGAGGCTGCAGAGCGTAAGCCAGGTCTGAGCTGCGTCTATTTGGCCCACATTGATCGCCGCCTAGACGTTCCGCACTGTGAGCTCGAAACAAGGATCGGTTGTGATAGTGTTACCTTTGCGTTGTGAGAGCATATAGAATGCCTGTCGCCCCCCTCGTATATATAGCTCTGCGCAAGCTGGACGAAAGTCTCGTGTCCTTCTGAAGCATTGAACGCCACGGTACCATAGCTCTGAGCATACGGCATGAAAGGCGGGTCCCCCAGAGCCTTCGTGACACCATTCCAATCCTGCAAAAGTTTCCGTTTCTCAGGCGTACTGTGCATAATGTCGCAGTCAGTCACATTGTCCCTTATTGTCAAAGATAGTAGGCTTACACGTCATCGTATGGAGTGTCCCAACGCTTCGGCTGATCAGTCACAAAAGCAAGTGTGCCAACCGGGTCCCACGTGACAGCCGTTCGTGTTATCGCTTTCAACGGCTTGCTGCAGTGGCGCAAATCCAACTGTGAGAACGATCCCGACGAGTGTTGTGCCCATATGGCGTGAGAGTCCGCGAACGCGATATCTAGCGGAACCATGGAAAAGTCAATAAACGCATCAGAGAAGACGAGCATGCACGCACCCCTCACGCCGCCCTCTCCAATGGAGTCGTTCACAATCCACTTCGCAATGAAGCCACGCCGGACATCCCATATCTCGATGGGGGCACCCCCGTCATTATGCAGCGCAGCCTGCGACTGATCCATTACAGAGTCAACTATGCCGAGGGCAGCCGCAGGCATGCGCGGGCTTGAGAGCGCCGTGATCAAACCGCTGCCTGCGCCCGCGGCGGAGAGATGCCCGCTGCTACCCTGCAGATCGACACTACTGTTCACACCCTGATCCACGTGCGCGACGACGGCAAGTTCGCACTCGTAGCCAGGCCGCCAGAGCACACGGCGCACTGGGAACGCGGTGCGTAGGATGTACGTCGGGTCCTGCGATATATGCGCGCCCGCAATGGGAGTTGTGAGGTCCCAGACCTACAGTTTATGTGAGTGACGGGAGAGTATGACGCATGGAGGGGCACTACTGGCCTTGACGCAGCCGTCGAGCCCACCACTGGCTAGCCAACCTATCCCAGTGCCGTCCGTGTCTCCGCCACCACTACTAATGCTGCTTTGGAGGGGCCCGGAGGGGATGATATCGTCCAAGAGACCCAGAGCTGAACCTGATGCGCCATACCAGTTGCTCTGGGGACTTCGCACCGATGCACCAGAGCCGGTTGACACGGTCCAATCAAGTGAGAGGATGGGTCCACCGTGCGCAGCCAGAACGCGGTCCAACTGACCACGCTGGCCCTTATTGAGGTCCCATCTGTGCGCGACTTTGTTCAGATTTTCTCGTATAATGGGAACCGTCAGTCCATACCTATAGATCGCCCCGTTATCCAAGCCACAGATAGCTTGGAGGGGGTGTGATGTTATGGGCGAGAATACGACTGCACGCACAGGACCCGGATGCCGAATCCACATAATGGATTTCGAGATGTCCCGCAAGTCCTTTGGTATTATCTCAGTCATGCACCTGCGTGTCAAGACGCCGGACATACCCACACCCGAAGGTCACCATCGGCGGAACCGGTCACGCAGTACTTTTCAAGCAAAGGCGAATACGCCAGTGCGTGGATAGAGCGAGTGTGGTCGCGTGTCCTACGTTCTTTGCGCATATTAACGCAGGCTTCCCGGAGGAAGGGCGAGTTGGAACACTACTCACCGTACTTGGATGGCCCAGTCTTGTTCAAGTCCCACATGATAAGCTCACCGTTTCGTGCGCTGGTCAGAATCTTGTTGCTGTAGACTTGGTACATGTGAGCTTCAACTCCGTCGTCCCTCCGCAGTGCTGGACTTACTGCCTTGGCCCCATGCGACGTCTGTATTTGCGCTGTCGATATGAAGACCACTTCCATCCCAAATGTTCCTTGATGCCTCAACGCGGAAGCCACCTTTTCCTACGGCGAACTTGTGTTCATTCCCAGACTCGACAGCGTCAGGCGGGCTGATACGGAGGATACGTAGTGCTGAGAGCAGAGGTCATCATAAGTGTAGCTTGTCGTGCTCCAGAGAGCACGTACATTCTCGTCCGGCGACTACACATCGCGTTTCGTCCCCAGTCTTCGCGATCGCTGCATTCCCTCCACCGGTTACTCGCGGTAGGCGTACATGTCGCGTTGGGCCCTGATATCCGTGCGTGCGTGCATCCGAAAACATGTCCTGAGACAAGCCAGACGATGCCGAGCTCGTGTGCTTCAAATGCGGCCGCCCAGAACCAACGTTGGAGAGCAACATATCTCTGGGGATCGGACCAGGTCTCGAAGTGGACATCGACGTCGAGCGTATAACGGCCTCAGTCGCATCCAGTATGATGAGATGACATGTCCACTGTCAAGGGGGACAAACAGAAAGCCTGCGAGTCGTCCAAAACGTCGAAGCGTCTACTCAACGCTATGTGGGGGACAACAAACAGCCCCCAACAACTGATGTTGACCCTAACCCAGACGATGACGTCGTATGCACTCCACTCTGTCTGTACTTATATAAACTCTCCCTCCGCTCCTCTCCTACCCTCACTCTCGCACTCTTCGCAATGTCTACTTCCGCTGGAGGCCCTATCACTTACCCTCCCGCCGCCCATGCACGTACCTCTGACGGGGTTATAATCAATCAACCTAGTGCCTCGCCGACAATGAGCACCACTCACACGGTGGAAGCGCTAGCGAAACCTGAGAGGTTGAGAGGTGGATGCATTCCGTGTCCAGTGAGTTTGCGCCTTCGAGTCTGGTATCAAATGCTGAGCCGCTTTCACTTCAGAATGGAGGCATGTGCTTCATTTTCCCGTGTTGCTGCTGAGCATGTCTCAATGCGCGGTCGTCATTTCCATCACATGCCCACGGATCCAAGTCATCGCATGTTATATATGATACTAGGACCGCACCCTACGTCACGCCAATTCTGTTTTCAAGGCAGGCAGGTAGCCCCGTAAACATTGGACGTTGTTTGCTAGAGACCCTCTGCGTGGTTGTTCATGGTCGAGTACTCTGGGCCACAAATATTGCTAAACTCTATTTTTACAGTTACGCATGGGCCTTATGAGTTATCATTGTATGTTTGGGACGGTGATCATGCGAGTGGACACTCTCGACCAAATGAATATACAGCGGGCAATTCACTCAAGCTCAGTCGTAGTTGCTTCACCCACCACACCAAGCGACGCGTATGCCTGTTATCGTATGCTGCGAAATCGTATGCTGCGAAATAGTCAAACGTAAGGTGAAGGAAAAGAAAGTACCAGCACCGCAGTGATCTATTAGAGTGAGGTTCCCAGACCAAGAAGAGAATTCTGTATTCACCAGCGCATTTGGCTTACCCCAACCAGAAGCTAGTTCCAAGACGAGTCGTAAGTTCGTCCGTTGCCTATACATTTTGTGTCCGGATGATCTCTCCGACTAATGACCGCCCACCCTCCTCCCAGTCATCCCAGCAATGACTCAGGAAGATAGTGAAACGACCATATCCCTCGATCTCACCGTCCTCACCCTTCTTCACCTCCGCAACCGACCGTATCTCCTCCGGCAGATCGGGGCTCAGGACGTACATCCACCTGTGTACGCCCTCGTCCTTGAACCCCAGCCGCCGCGCGAGGCCGACCGACTTGACATTGTTCGGGTTTGCACACCACTGCACGCGGCGGAAGCCTAGCCCAGGGAGGGGCACATCCGGCTTCTCAAGGCAATAGCGGAGGAGGAGTGCGATCGCCGTGCGAGCGACATGCGTACCCTGGAATTCGGGGAAGATGAGCACAAACGCGATCTCGATGCTCAGGTGCACCGCGGATGTGTTATCGAGCGCCATGACTCCTGCGAGCGCGTCTCCGCGCGTGCGGTCGATCACCGCGAACATGATCCACTCGGGGTTCGCGCGAAACCGCTCGAAGAACGGCACGAGGCCGGCGTAGCCCGTCGGGCAGAAGGTGTAGAACTTGAACAGCTCTGCAGCGCGCGGCTGCACCTGCTCCCAGTACGTCTTGAGGTGCAGTGCCGGGACGAATGGCACGAGGCGAACAGTGGGGCAGGAAAGGGTGTCGAGGTGGAGGGGGAAGGCAAAGTTGATGTCGTATGGCTCAGCAGAGGAGAACGCGGCGTCAATGTCTGGAGGTGGAGCTGGCGCGGGAGGGGTGTAGTTGTTCGCGTACGTCGCCATCCTTCAGTCAACGATGTGCAATGATGGGGTTGCGGCGATTGCGAAGCTTAAGGGTGCGTACGCTCTACGAGTCTTTATACGCGCTGCGTAGTAACTTTGTGACTCATAGGTACGCGTAGATTGGCGCCACCCTTCCCCAGCAGCGTTCTAGTCATCCCCGAGATTCCTCTTCAAATATACATATTCAACTCGTTTCGCAGGGGGCGACGCAATACGGCACAATGCCACATTGAATGTGGCGACCTCGAGGCTTTACTGATAATACTTACTACCTCCATCGGCCACAACCACCTTTCTTATTCCGGCTACTCCGAGGCTCTTCAATTGCATATGCTCCCGCAATGGCGGTTGGGTTGCCACTGCTCCGCGACGGTGTTCCGCAGAAGTTGGTCTATGTCACCAACTCGTGATGTGTGACTTCCCGACGCCCTCTCCGACTCCGTCGGAGCTATGTAAATACAGTGCCGGACAAGCAAACACGACCAATTTCTCGCGCTACTTTTCCTGAGTCCCAGACTTACTCCGATCCACTCGAATGAGTATAGACAGTGTACTGCAATATTTTGAACGAGATTTGTACGAGCCGATTTCATTCTAATGCATTTTCGGAAATTTTGACCTCAAAAATTTGGCGCGGCTCCAAATAAATCATATAAATGGCGAAAAAATGCGCAAAGTGATCCTCTCGACGAATACAGTACGACGCTACCACTTTCGAAAGGGTCGATCATGGTTTGCGCGCTTAAAATAAGCAGGAAGACAACTACGCATACAACCTGTCATCTCAACATGCCACACCCTGCGAAACGCAAAAGAAACATCACGAACCTCCGAAATCAACCTGGGAATCCAACGAACCTATCTGCCAGTTCTCCCGAGCACGCCGACAGTGATTCTGGGTCAGATGTCGAAGATTTCAACACAGGGGAGTCCGACTTGGAGTTGCAGGACAGTTTGAAGACGAACCCTTCGAGGATAGACAACCTGGAAGATGGAGTAGACGAAGAGTCAGATTGGGAGGAACTCGAGAATGAAGAGTTCCTGGAGGAGATGCTGAGGCTAGCAGAGCAAGCAGGCGATGATGCGAGGGATGAGGACTGGGTTCCACAGCAACATTGTCGGAAACCAGTCAAATCGAAGGTGGGAATGACGAGCAGGCTATCTTACGCAGTGTAGCGGGTCGCTAACTTACCTGGTTGTTGTAGCTGTGAGGCTTGATGCATGCAAAGTTGCTGTTGAGCGACTTGGGATTGTACTACACTACAGGGGGTCCTTATATACATGTAGGAGACCGTCTTACTAAGCTACTGTATAGTACCAATCCCGATGCATGTGATTCTATCTACAATGCATGTGTTACTCCTGTTACCCGGAGTACCGGTGTGTGAACTCGGCTGCCTAGTTAGGCGCTCTCTATTGTTCAACAGGGAAGACCGAAAGGTGTGTTGAACCAATGCAATAAAGCTCGATACATACTTAGCCCATGCCTGTACTGAACAGAATATAAGAAGGGCCCCGACATTGGCAGCAAGTCGAAACGCACGCAGCAGCGCTATGCAACCCTGCTCCACAATCAAACCTCTCTTCTCAGCCACGGCTTCCAGCTGTGTGCACCATCTGCTTGCCAGCGTGATCATCATGCGGCTGAACCAGGCTGCTCACCTGCGAGTGTGTCCGCAGGGTCATCTTTGAACCCCATTGACGTCGACTCGGATGATGTGATTGCACCCCGGGCCCTGGGCCGAACCGCTATGATGCCAAATGGACTTGCAGTGTCCCCACCTCCGAATCCGAGCACAGAGGATGCGAGCGAGCCTACGGACTCGGCTGAGCATGACGCGCTGGCATGGATGCCCATGCAATCACCAATAACACCCAAGGATACGCACCTGGATGAGAGCCCGAGTCATAATGCCAGTCATGGTGGGCCTCCTCAGTTGAGCAACAATGCGGAGATTGAAGCCGGGCCTGAGGTCACGCCTGATCCAGAGCCTGAGGCGGACTGGGAGGAGGAGATCATGGAGGAGATGTCGGGAGGTCTGACAGGGTGGTCTTGGGAAGAGCTGCGCGATGCCATCAAGAAGGACTTGAAGAAGCACAATTGTTACGCAGTATCGCAGATCAACGAACTCACCATTATCCGCAATTTCACCAATCTGCTCCTCAAAGGCTATCATCGCATCCCTGCAAGTGTTGAGATCGCACGGCAATGGCATGATGGACACGAGCTGTACTTCACGCGTCGGGTGCGCGCTCTTGCACATCATTATGAAGTCTTCGGGATGCTCCCGGTCGAGAAGCGCGGCAGAAGGAAGAATGCGAGATGTCACCTGAACAATGAGTCAGTTCAGAAGGCTTCGCGAGACTGGCTCACTGCCTTGCCTGCTGGCGAAGTCACCCCTCTGAAATTTCAGCGTGCACTCAATGAAACCATTCTTCCCGCACTCAACATTGTCTTGAAGGCCCCGGTTGATAAAGCTCGGGTGGCGGCGCACACTGCTCAAGAAAGGCGTGTACATGGATGGGCAGGAACGACCGGATGTCGTGGAGTACCGGCAAGAAGTTTTCTTACCTGCCATTACGAAGTTTGAGGCCCGCATGACACGATATGAAGGGCCAGATCTTGTGCCCGTCAAACCACAACTCGCGCCGGGTGAGAAAGAGGTCATGCCACAGTATCACAACGAGAGCTGCCTCAGTGTCAATGATTACAAGCGGTCAGCTTGGTAAGTGCATACTGAGATTGTGTCGAACTCACTGAGGCTGATACTACTGTAACACACAGGTTGCAGCAGGATGAGACAATCCTGCAGAAAAGGGGGCGGGGACGTCTCATTCACGTCTCAGACTTCATCAATGAGGCCTCAGGGCAACTCATTCTCACCGACGAGAATGGCGATGTTGTCGAGGATGCACGCAAGATCATTTATCCTGGATCGAACGGTGATCCATGGTGGGACACAGAACAGCTTATTCAGCAGGTCGAACGGGCCATCAAGATCTTCGAGAAAGCGCACCCAGATTGCACAGCACTGTTCATCTTCGATCAGTCTTCAGCTCATGTGTCTCTTCCCGCAGATGCACTTCGAGCATTCGAGATGAACAAGAGCAACGGTGGCAAACAGCGGAGGCAGAAGGACACTGTCATCCCTGACAGTAACCCGAAAGTCGAGCTGCGCAGCAAGGCACAATCAATGACGATGTCGAATGGCGAGCCAAAAGGGTTACAGCAGGTATTGGAAGAGCGCGGCTTCAATGTAAAGGGTCTACGCGCGAAGTGCTCACCTGTGTGCCCTTTCGAGAGCAAAGGTTGCTGCATGACTCGGCTTCTCAGCCAGCAAGACGACTTCATGAACCAGCCCTCAATGCTCGAGACGGTGATCAAGAAGGCCGGGCATGAGTGCCTGTTTCTTCCAAAATTCCATTGCGAGCTGAATCCGATTGAGATGGTAAGTGACCATTTGCCTTTCTGTCGATTACATCACAGCTGACACCGAGTCCGTATGGCACTACAGTATTGGGGATGGTGCAAATATCGCTATCGACAGGTAGTGAAGAAAGATTTCAAGCACGCGAAGAGCGTCGCCCTGACGGCCCTAAACGCGTGCCCCGTCGACACTATTCGCCGTTTCATCAACAAATCCTGGCGGTTTATCGACGCATATCGACACGGATTGACTGGAAAGGCGGCTGCATGGGCAGTTCGGAAACAGAAATCTCACCGTAAAATCTCGCGAACAGCAATGTTACACATCGAGGCTGTATTGAATCCGCAGTAATAGTAGTAAATACTTGTTATTTCTCTGTTTCTACTGACTGAGCGATGTTCGTAATTCAAGCGCCCACCGCAGATGGCGGTGAAAACGTTCAAAAATTTGGCGCGACCCAAAAAACGAGGGAAAAATCGATAAAAAGCGGTTTGAGGGGCTTTGAGCCTGTCCGAGTTCATTCCTGTACCCAGATATTCACTGAGACGCCGCGTTCAGGAGCTACCCGATTGGTCGTGTTTGCTTGTCCGGCACTGTACTGAGGGGAGACTAGGGTAGGTCCGATCGCAAGGCACGACGTTTGACAGTGGTAGGATCTACTATGATCTGCACACCATAGCTGACCGTATTACCTCCATCTTCGCCGCCCGGGCGCTTTCAATCTCCGTTGTAGAGAAGTTAACAATGCACTCAGCGCGTTCCATACCTATTATGCAATGTAATTACCCCCAGCAGGCTGTTTACCCCACTTAGAGAGCCAATTTAATAGGCATCGAGCTGCCCAGTTGCGAAGGTCCGGCCGAGGTTGGTGCAGCCACTGCTTTTCTTGGTAGTTTTGATCAGGTTATTCTCACAGGCTGCGCGGCAGCCGCGACATTGTCACAATTTAGGTTTGCTACCCACGGTCATTCCAGCCAATCAGCACGGGGGATGGCCGGGAGGAACTTGAGGGGAAGCAAGAAGACGCTATGCTTAGGAGATACAGTATTCACAATAGCCTCCAAAAAGTATCAGGAAAACACCTGTCATCGTGCCGCCAGTCAAGGTGGCAACGACTCGCCCAAAGATACGCATAAAGGTTCACACACTCAGGACGCAAGTAGCTTCGGCAACTGAAGTAACGCTATACGCTTTCAGATCGTCCGCTACCATGCATAGTCAGCGAATGTTTCAAAGCGATGTTCAACGTCTCACTCACCCTTACGGACGCCCACTCGATCACCGCGCAGGCTACCCTCTCTGTCAGTGCCAGCTGACAATCTGGGCATTTCGTATCCCGTGAAAGGGGTAGCAAGATAGATTGTAGCATGTGCGTAGAGAGATCTGTAGGGACGGGATGAGCCAACCCTTTGCTATAACACGGCATCACACTCACTTGGTCTAGCATCCCACATAACATGTGCAGCGGCCAAGGCCCACGCACGCATCACACACTTCTGCTGGGCCAGCGAGCATTCCGCGGTCTCTGGGTGTGCAACGGGCGGTCTGATCAACACGCGCTTGAGGGCGTCCATCCTGCCTAGGTGCAGGAAGAACAGCTTCTTGAGGTAGATCGCGCCCATGCGCTCTGCGAGCTCGTTCGACAGCGTCGAGAGCAGGAACGAGAGGAGGTGCTCGGATGCGGCAACAGCGACGTCGGAGAGATCGTGCGCCCCGGCGAGCGCGTATGTGTCGATCGGCTGATGGGGTGCACAGGCGACGACCAGGTCGTAGAGTGGCTCACCCACGGCGGCATAGCGCTTTGGGCTGATGCCGTACCGCGGGAGGGCATCTAGCGCAGCGGAGATAGTTTCGAAGGAGGGGCAATACGGGAGCGCGGATATATTGTAGACTGTGTGAAGGATGATGTTGAGGACCTCGGAGGTCTCCGAGACCATCACTGTCGGGGATACGTCGAGGAATAACGTCAGAGCTGAAGAAAGGAGCAGCCCGAAGCCGTTGTCTGATGCAGTCAAGATCCGGTGGTAGTGGATGTAGAAGAGCACTCTGTCGGCGGAGACGAGGACGAGGTCGGGTGAGATGTCATCAAAGCAAGAGCATGGGTGGAAGGTATATGAGACAGGGACTGCCATGTCAGACTCGCCTGATCCCGGCTTTTCGGGTGGGCCGACCTATATAGCATGCATCGTTGGCCTCGGTACGGAACGGAAAATATGAGAATTTACGCACCGGGGTATGGACGACCAACGTCTTCTCAGAGTCCGTGTCCGACCACTGGTCCGGCATCTGCATGTTAAAGTCGAAGTAGTCCATCATGGACGAAGAATGTGGCGAAGACTGTGTGAGCGACATGGTCGAGGGCGCGCGCGATTCACTGGGGGATGCAGGGGCGTTGCCGTGCACTCGGCCTTATATCAGCCAATAGCGCCATGCGTGCGGCGCCTGGTGTCTTCGTTGAGCAGACGACTGCAGTCTGCAGATAGCAGTGGGAAGACAAAATTGATGAGCAGAGTCCGGGAACCTGGCCCTGGCCCTAATAGAATGGCGAGAAACCGGTGTTGGCTCTTAAGGCGACACTGGCGACCTTGACGAAACTACACCGAGTTGTAGTCGAGCGTAGTACCTGTGCGCATGTCGCCTCGCAGCAGATCGTCAGTTGTTCGACATAGTCACGGATGCCATCGCTGCCAACGGGCGTCTAATACCGACGGAGTCGATGGCAGCAAAGGTAGCGACGTACTGAAAAGAAATGACGATGTGACGCTACTGCGGAACTCAGTCCTCAAGACGACGCCGACATGGCCACGAAGTTCGTCTGGAGTCGATACGTGGGTTGCCCTCGGGTTGTGCAGGAGCACGATGATCATGGCCTCTGGACGACGTCGAACCCTCTGCACAATGACCTCCCGTGCGATGTGGAAGACAGAAGTCTTCCACATAGCCAGTTGCATTTCGACGTCGAGGGCGTCGTTGGGCAATGGTGAGGAGATTCGGCTGCCCCAACATACGCCGTGCACTGCAACCGCCATAGGCGCGGAGTCCAAGTGGAGCCCAGGCCTTGCGCGTGAGGCCTTGACGTTGAACCCTAATAGTAATACGACCAATCCCTCTGACAACGACACAGGCTGCGTGAACTTACCGGTACTTCCTTCAAACCTTCAAGAAGATTCACAAACATGAACACCGTTCGAGTGGCCTATTAGTAGCGACAGTGAGCAGGCTATACAGGGTTGGAGGTACCTATCATTCGAGCCTAGCCATGAACGTGTATGCATGCTTCCGAGTCAACTAAATACGTATTCGCATAGGAGGCCTTTCTGACATCAATTGTTTTCACTCACCGCTTGACTCCGCCAACCTATCCAACCTAACCAAAACGAGCCTGCAGATTGGGATCGAGTCTACTCCAAGCGCCACCAATAGCTATACTACAGTAACCTATTGCCGGCCCGTATTGGCACGCGAGTACAGTACGTAGCAGAGCACATGCAGTAATACATACAGAATTCTATGTGACAATACTTAGCAATGCGCATAAATAGATGCTACCGCTATATCGAGTGCTCGACACACCGAACCCAGAACATAATCCCAATAACTTACATGCTAGCTCCTCACTCTGGCAGAGATAGTGCCCAAGCGCCGCTCCACACCTGTGATGTCTTGCATCAAGGAAGCGAATCGACGGTCCAAGTCGTCCAGCACATCATACGACAGACTCGCTGTATAGGTCGTCGCTCTGCTCGAAGAGGCGGTTGCGTCGACCCTGGCCGGCTCCTCTTCACGCGGGGGAGCGTAACACTCGGATTTTGTAACTTCCTCTCGCCTGGGAGGCCCCTTGCTCTGGTGCTTCGGAAAACGCTGAGGTTCAGGGCGCGTAATCGGGGCAGGCGGCGGCGCGGTGGGGAACATCGGGGATAGCGGCGATAACTTCGACGAGTCCTGGCTCCGCGATGCTCCCACGCGCAAGAACGGCAGCTGGAAACTAGACGTTGTCGGCGTCTGACTGCGCTTCGACAGCATCGACATCGCCGAGCCTGGGCGGGGGCTCGGGCTCGGGCTAGGCGGGATGCTCGAGTCCGCATCCGACAGGCTCATGTCCACGTCCAGCTCCGGAATGAGCAGCTCCTGCGAAAAGGCCGACGCGGATGCGGACCGCGACAAGAGCGACGTGCCGAACGTGTCGTCCGCGCCCGCGGACGTCGCCGTGGACTGACTCGCACTCATGTGGGCGTCCGGGCGGTACGACACCGCGCCCTCGACGCCTACGACCGCGACGGACGTGTCGAACCGCAGCTCCTTCAGCGCAGACGGCGCGCCACCCGTGCTCGGCGTGCGCGAGGGGAACCGTGGCTTCCGTCCGCTCTCAAGCACCTTCTTGCGCGCGCTCTGGCTGACGCAGTCGACGAGCTGCTTGAGCGCCTCGCGGTCGGACACGGCGCGGCGCGGCGCGGTGCGGCGGACGGTGCTCGCGCGTGGGAGCGTCCCGTACGGCGTGAGGGCGCTCGACCGGATAGGCGTCGCGAATGGATAGCGGTTTCCGAGAGGTGTGCTTTGGAGACCGCCGGACACCGTTGCGAACGGGGTGGCGGGGACGCCGAGTCGGTGGAGAGGCCGAGGGGTGTTCACGTCTGTAGGGCTGGTGGGCCCTAGTGGTGAGGAGCGCTGTGGGGACGGGGCATCGAAGGCATCCACGGACGGGCCCCAGGAGAAGCCAATGAAAGTCGTCGCAGGCTGCTCGCGCAAGATGGAGCGACTGGGTGTATGCCCATCCGACGGTGTCGCGCTGGGGTGAAGAGAGACGCCAGACACAGGGGAGGATTGGAACAGGGCAGAGAATGCAAACGCGCGAGACTGGGAGGCATCCTGTTGCGATACCCCGAGCGACGAGGATAACTCAACGGGGGCAACTGGAGTTGTGTAAGTGAACTGAGGCACGTGCAGACCATCGGGTACGGTCTCTATGCGGGAGCACCAGCGTGTCAGCGGATGAACAGGAACGAGAGAATGCCGACTGACGTTCATGGAGGTGCTTCCAAGCCACATCAGCAAAGAACGGGTGCTGTTGTATCTCGTCGATACTAGCCCGACCCAGGCGAAGTTCCGCATCTGTCAGGAGTCTAGAAGACACTCAGCGAGACGGCGTCATGACAGTCCCATGCAGACCCACCTCCGTACGAAATCTTGAAAGTCAAGTGACAGTGTCGACGCCGTAGGGAAGCGCAGGCTTCGCTGTCGTCACTATCAGTGAAGCTTCGCACGCCAGAACCAGTCACGAACCTGGTGGTCAGTAATCTTGACATATGTCTTGCGGATATCCTTCGCGAAAAACGGAGCGACGCCATACGCCATTTCGTAGAGCATTGCACCCATACTCCACCAGTCCGTCTCCCTTCCGTAGCCCTCACCCCCGCTCGTGAGCGACATCTGCGTGTCGGACATCTCCAGAGCCACGAGAACCTGTTCGTGGACCTGGAGGATCTCAGGCGAGATGTAATCGCACGTGCCGACGGGCACCAAGCAATGATGCTTCGCGACGCGCTGGCTCCCGTCGGACTGCGGCGCCAGGAGCGGGGCGGCCGAGCCAAAGTCGATCAGGAGCAAGTGCCCCGACTGAGTCAAAACAAAGTTGTGTGGTTTGATGTCCCTAGAAATAATGGAAGGATGTGGCTTCACAGCTGGGTGGCGGCGTGAAGCAGGCGAACTGCTTACCGGTGCACGAAGCCCTGGGAGTGGCACCAGTGGATGGCGCTCACTATTTGAGGCGCCCACCAGCGGAGGTCGGACTCGAGAACCTTGCCGTCGTGCGGGCTGGACTCGAGCACGTCCCAGAGAGTGCCGCCCTCGGCATAGTCCATGACGAGGTTGAGGTGGGTAGGCGTTTGGAATGCACTTAGGAGATGGGGGGCCCATTGCGTCTTCGTCTTGCGAGCTTGTAAGAGAATGTCGCGCTCGGACTGTGGCGAGCATTGCTACGAGGCGCATGAGGATGTGGGAGGACAGAGATGGAAGCAGACGTACGTCGTGCGTCCTGATCGCGAACCGCTTTTCTGTTGATTTGCGGACGTAGACCCTGCCGTTGAGTCGGCATGTCACGACGTCAATCTAAGGGAGTGAGAAAATATATGGGGACATATTGAGTAGGACTCACGACGCCATACTGGCCAAACTCAAGCGTGCCGACGACGTGCAGATCCTTGTCGGTGAAGCGCAGAGCATCTACCTCAGCGGTCTTGGCTGATGGGTCGCGTGAGGGGGGTGCAGAAAGACCGTGAGGTTACGCACATGTTTTTCCTATCACGCTCTGTCCGTGGAGGATACGATCCAAAGCGAGAGCATGTGCGTCCTCGTCTCCAGCGGTGTTCAAGAGTTCTGCGAGGCGAGATTTCCGCTTCTTCCATGGCGAAGACATGCAACCTCATTGAGAGCGACGGGGAGGTGGCAGTTGCAGGCGTCGCTGTGGGCGATGTGTAGCCCGAGAGTTTGAGTGTTGTCGTCGTGGCCCGAGAGTGTGAGCGTCGGAGTCGCCGTCGCGGCGTCGTTGAACGAGAGCATGTGACCGCGCGTGGGCTGCACGATCGTAAGCGGGATTCGGTCAGATGTTGGGCCGCCGCGCTCGGGCCCCTTGACCATCTCCCGCCGTCGGCTTGTTCTCCATCTCCCCGTTTCTCTGTATAAAGCACTTCACTCGCAATGGCTCCCCCCAATGGCCTGCAGCGCGTGCACGACGGGCAGCGTCCACGCTGGAAACCCTCTCGGCAAGGAGGTCACCCTTGGTCCTCTCCAAAGCTACGTTACGGGCAACGAGCACTCGAAGCGTATCATCGCCTTCGGCACAGACGTCTTTGGATGGCGTCTGCCCAACACCCGTATCCTCGCAGACGAGTTTGCGGCACGCGATTTCTGGGTTGTCGTCCCCGACCTCTTTGGTGGTGCGTGACGTTCCTCACCATGCATGCTCTCAGCTCACATCCGCCCAGGCCGGGATCTGCCTCGGTGGACACTCACCGCTACCGACCACAGAGACAAGACTACATGGAAGCAATGGTTCCTCATGCCGCCCTTGCTCATCTTCTACTTTATCCCCTTCCTCTTCCGCAACACCAACGCGTCCCAAGTGGATAAGATCACCACCCTAGTCTCGCACCTCCGTGAGACGCATCCCGACGCGAAGATAGGCCTTGCTGGCTACTGTTGGGGCGGCCGCTACGCCCTCACGCTGAACCACCTCTTCGACGCCACGTTCGCAGCGCACCCCTCGCGCGTCAAGTTCCCCGCGGAGCTCGACGGCATCACCAAGCCGATAAGCTTTGTCGTTGCGGAGACGGACAAGCAGTACAACGCGGAGCGGGCAGAGGCGACGGAGGCGCTGCTCCGGGGCAAGGGATTCAACGACTTTGAGATCGTCGTGTTCAAGGGTGTGCACCACGGGTGGACCGTGCGCACGGACATGGCCAACCCTGACAAGAGGGCGAAGAGGGACCAGGCGAGGGACCAGGCATTGAACTGGTTTGAAAAGCATCTTATCCTATGATGTGACACCAGCTCCTCCGATTCATGACTCTTCTACCATGTCTGCCCAGCAAGGGTGGTGTGGCGATCCTCGTCAAGTACATATGGTCTTCACTGTGAATTTGGCAATACTGCGCCGAGGCTATCTCGCATTCGCCTGGCTCTCGGCGCAGCAGTGGGATGGCCTAGTGCTCGTGAACAGCAATTCTGTTACGCCATCATGGATCACAGGTACGCGTTGCTACTTCAGGCCCTGGGAGACACCACCGGGTTTCCGTCTAAGAGAGCGCATTGGGCGGTCTGAAGGCGTGCACGCGTAGTAGCCATGGATAGAGAGTGTTGAACGGGATGGCGGTACGTGCGCAGGAAGCGCAGCGGTGCGGGAAGCGCCCATAAGCGATGTACTAGTCCGGCTACCCCGCATGTCTTTCTCAACACCCACGGCCTCCTCCTCGGCCGTATAAATTGCACTGCTCATTCTCTTCTCACCCGGTCTATCTCACAATCAGGCAATGAGCCTTGACAAGAACCTCTTCACTTTAAACTTCACCGCGAACGCGGCGGATCCTGACGTGGTCGACTTGGTTGATCCCGTCGGCACAGTCCACTATAGGAAACGGAGGGTACTGGGAGACACATATACGATCGAAGTGTCTGGTACGTGAATGCACTGATGCATCAGACCATCGGCGCCGTCTCACGCACTGACGGTGATGCTACCTGTTAGACCCTCTGTCAGGATCGGTACTCGCGACCGCGACCGCGCCACACGCGACGAGCAAGCATAAGACGCTGCAGCTATACAACCCCGACGTTGTTGTTGAGATCAAGCACACCGGAACCTTGACGTTCAAATGGGGATTCAAATGGGAAGAGTGAGCCTGCTGTGGTTTCGTCTCGTCCATCCGCCTAAAGAGGGTCGTGCTCAGCCATGAATTTGAATGGCGCCGTGAAGAGTGTTATATCCTCCGGAAGCCGGACCCTGCCGTCCTTGTTGCCGTCACGAAAGAGCCTTCAGGGCGATTGAAGACGTCATCCGTGCAGATACTCGACTACAACCTCAACCGGTATGCCGCTTTTGCCCGTAGTGCTGATGTCCTCCTCAATGACCTGCCAGATTCGACATCGACGATCGCAAAGGCCTTGAGATTCTCATACTCACTGCCCTCCTCACCTTCCAGGACGCCAACGACGCGTACCACAATCCGCGTCCTGGGGATGCACTCACCACCGCCAGCACGAACTCCAGTTCCTCCAATCCTTTATCTACGCTCCTCACCCTTGGCACCCGTCGCGAACTAAACGGCCCCTCGTCCCGCGGGCCGTCACTCACGCCGCCTGTGGTTCCGCCACGCCCACCTGCGCGCACAGGCGTGGAGCAAGTCGCGGAGTTGCACATGCTCCGTACCCTCCAGGGCGAGGGCGAGGCGAACGAACTCGAGGTAGGCGAAGAGGGTGCTGTGGACGATTGGGCCCAGTTCGCACAGCAGCTGTTGCAGGTGAGTGGATAGCGCGCTTCGACTCAGCGCGGTCTGACGTTGCGTGTATGCATAGGATGAGGCTATGTTGTTTATCACCGTCAGGTCTGCGTCGGCTGCGTCGGTACCCAAAGTGCTGCGCGTCGTGGAGGAAACAAAGCGCTTCCGTCACAAGTCTGGTGAGCAGACGTTCGTGGCTATGCCGTAGTGTCCGTCTCTTTGACTCTGCGTGGGCAGGTGTTGCTGAGGAGTTGCATCAGTATGTATCGTATGACACTGCTCAGACGAAGACGCAAGGCCCGCGACGGATCAACTTAAACGACCCGGACCCGAAGGGCAAGAACCCTAGCAAGGACGGGTACACGCCCCCAGAGAGCCTCCTTATCCATCTCAGTAAGATCGACATGCCGGAGCTGCGTCCACGCGCGGAGGTCAAGGATCCCGGGCCGGAGCTGGGTTGGGTTCCCGCGCCTCCTCCGACATTGTCCTCGAACCCCTTCCTGTGCAAGGGAAAGGGGAAAGGCAAGGAGGTGAAACGCACAGAGAAGGAGCTGGGGAAACAGAGTACGTCCGCGACCCGTAAACCGTAGTTCAATGAACTCATCCATCAGTTGTAGATGCGACGCTGCGCCCTGAGCCAAATAGGATGACACGTCCTACCTCGACGTATTATGCGCACACACCCCCGCATCTCCCGCACCCATACAAGCCGTCGCCGTCGCCGTCGCAACTCAACAACCCCGGGATATACGCCGGTGCGCCGCCGCCGAATAACCGCTCCAATATATATCCGAGCTCGATCTTGAGCCCGTGGCTAAGGCGATGATATGGCATGCTCGAATACGTTTGCTCGGCAGATGCGACATCCCCATCTGGACCACAAAGCCTGTGTCATTCCGAGGTGGATGGTGCGAGACTATGTTATGATCATAATATTATCGTTTTCGATTTTCGTGTGTAGGTTTCTGATTTGTGCGATTTTGGACACTTCTATTTTCAGTGCTACGACAATCCATGGACTACTCAGGGAAATCACTTTCACATGTCGTGACGCGTGTTTGACGATTGTCGTAGATTCCGATGATCTCGGGTTGTACAGGTGCGTATAATGTCGTGTTGCATGTCCTCTATATTGGTCATAGTGATATACACACAGAGGTATACGCAGAGTCATTTGCATAGCGTCTGCAAGTGCCCTGGCGACCCGTGCCGGAGTCTAGTCCAGTGTCCGGGGATGCGCACGCTATACGTGCCCATGGAGCGGCGTGTTAGACAGCGAGGTGTGTGAAACGTTGGGTGTTCGCGAGGGATCTTATACGCCGTTTGAGGCCCGGTTTCTGCGCCCGTTCGTAGATTCGCTGCTGTGGTAGTCACCAGCCAGCCCCTAGTCCAGGCTTACCGTCAACTCAACTTGCAGTTGCATACCACGGCTACGGGATTCGTCGTGCCTCCCGCAACTGGCCACATCCACCCTTGACGCGCTTATGAACATGCGAGCACACTCTCTGCATTTTGCACTCGCGAGGTCTACCGCAACTAGGAGCCTATCTTGTTGACCGTGACGTCACTTATATAGCATTCACGCCAGAGCGGTCCGATGCCGTACGAGGTGTAATCAGTGGGTGCTGAGCGCTGAGCACTGATCCGCGGTGAGCCCACGCGTTGAGTCAAACCTTTTTGTCCCTTCCCACTGGAACTTAAATAAATCATCATTTCGGGTGAAAGAAAAGGGACAATCCGTTCAGGCACTGGTGAGGACCTGAAACAGATATAGAATAAGTCGACTCTGACAAGGCAACATAGCAATAAGAAAGAACATGCGAGGCAAACGCGACAGGGCGCATACGTAGGCGGAATATTGTAAGCATACTGGTGCAATGTGGACGAATATTTCTCCATTGCATCAGGTCTCTCCCGGTTCACACACCACATAGAGCCAGTCCCTCGCCCCCCTCAGCCTGGGTTCCCGTGGCGTTGGTAGCCGTGCACTCGCTCACTGGCGGGCGGATCAGTCGTGTACTCCTCCTGCACAATGCGAAAGCCTGCCGACGCCGCCAGTGTCGCCGTGCTCAAGCCAGGCGCCGGTGCCGGTGCGATCGAGGGGAACACCCTCTGGACGCCACTGCCTGATGCGGCGTCGCCTTCGAACGGTGCTTCTGCACTGTTCGAGCTGCGCTGGCGCTTGCGGTCGGTCGTGCGGGTGGTGACGCGCACCCCGCTGAGCATGATTTCCTGTCAGTCCATGCGACGTGTCAGCTTGCAGGCGTGGTTCTAGGGGGGAAGCGGGACGGTTAGAGGAATGATATGAGACGTGCCTTGGTGAGTGCTGTGGAGGGGTTGAGGCCGGGGAACCCGTTCGTGGGGTAGATCGTGAATGACCCGCCGACGCATTCGGCGAGAACGGGCAGCGGCGTATCGCCCATGGCCATGTAGACCGTGTTGAAGGTACGGTAACGGAGGAAGAAAACGCCCTCTTCCCGGACAGCCAAATTCTGGGCAATCGAACCGCAAATGCCATTAGCATCCTGCGCACACGACCGGGGTCGGCCCAACGACGGATGATACGCACCGTGAACGCGAAGATAAGCTTACCCTTGGAGCAGGTGCACGGTGAGAAGGTGTTGCCCACTAAGTCCACCGTGCGCTTGCTTCTCTCGAGCACAGGGACACCTCGAACACGGGCAACTACTGCATCCGAGGGATCGTCAACGTGCTGGCTACTGGTTGTCCGCCGTCCCGGGATAAGTTCGGCCCCATATGGAGTAGAGCGCACACTACTGGAGGGCCCTGTAGGTGTAATCCGATCAGATGCGCCGCCGCTAGGGCGTGAAGCTGCCATAGGCGATGGGGCGGATGGGGCGCCGCTAGGCTGAGGTTGGTTTGCAGTGCGGAAACCGCCCGCGCCCGCTGGATCAGTAGGCATCGGAAACAGATCGACGTGACACATCCATCCGTAACTCTCAGCTTCGCTGAGGACGGGAGACGTGGACACACCATACGGATGAGATAGAGTTATATACGAGTAAAATGAACTGAGCACGTACGTGATCTGCTGAAGTTCCACCTCACGCTGACGTGGGGTGCCGATGTTGTGCACTTGGAAAATTTTGAGATGGACGATGGGCGGCGGGTCGATGGGTCGGACATCTATGTTACCGCATCTGAACGACCGTGGAGACAGTGATCAGGTCGGACGTCTGTACGCAGCCAACCGTGCTGTACTCCACTTTCTGCCTCGGTCAGCCTGCTGCACCTCGACGAGTTGAACGAGGATGTTGCGCCCTGCGAACGGGCCCATCGAGAACATGACTGGACGGCTGACGAGAGGAGGCATGGAGTAGATGCCCTCGCGTTGTGACTGAGCGGACATGGACATGGAAGGGAGGGGTTGCAGGGCTTTTATGTGTCGGATTGAGTTGCCGGTGAACCTACGTGGAGGAAGATGCTGGAATGGTATGACGTGGGACGACCGAGAAGAGCAAGAGGGGAGACATAATGGACAGAAGGTCGTCGCTGGCTGCAAGGGGAGGTGGACGGAAGGTCGTCGCTGGCTGCAAGGGGAGGTGGACGGAAGGTCGTCGCTGGCTGCAAGGGGAGGTGGAGGTTCAGATCGAAGCACCTCGCAGCGCTTGAGGGGGACCCAGGAGTTTGGTCGTCCAATAGGCCCTCCTCAGGGTGTCGCCTCGCATGCGGCCAGCGGACGACCGCAGAGGCTGGTCAACGAGAGCGCGCTCTCTCCCTCGCCATTGTCTCCTCCCAGGTTGCCCGTCTCAACCTTCACCAATGGTCAGCGACCTCGCTGTGACATCGTGCCCTTCTTCCTTACGCTTGGGAGTCCGTCCCCTTCTGCGACTGCCATCCTTGGAAGCCGGCACGCCGCATTTTGTTCTCTTAAGGAAATCAGAGGTTTGCATCCGCTGTCACGCCGTGCAGCTCCTGAAGAGGGGGTCCCCATCCGTACGCACATGAAACTATGTGTGAGCCGCGCAGACAATGTCCGCACTGCTGATCACCCCCTGTATCCTTCCTGGACCACCCGAGTGTTAGCGGGCCCAGCTTCACCACCTTGTTGGACCACAAACGTCATCCAGGCGAGAATCCTGCCTCAAACCGTGTTCATGACTACCGCAAGAGGGAACAGGTCCTGGACCGAGCTTCGTGGCCGCCCGCTGTAACTGGACACGGTGGCTCGAGGCTGTGACGCCTGTCTCTTGCCCATTCGCACGTCTTCGTCTCTTCTGCTTCCTACTGTCGCCCCAAAGACGGGGGATCGTCCACGGCGAATGCAAGCTCGAGGCCAACCGCAAGTGGTTCCGTATTTAAAAGGAGAGTTGCGCGGATGAGTTGCGGAGTAAATGACGGCGCTCAACCAGCGGCACGGTGAAGAGCTCCTGGCAAGTGTTACTTCCATCATCTCGCAGCACATACTGAGTAACAGACTTACCATGCAGGCGACATCAGCCTGTTCGAGTCTTGTCAAGCATGCCTCGTTCCCCCGCCACCCCAAGGCCGCAACATGAGGTAGCCGGCTTGGCTCCCGCCCATGTCTCAGGACGTATACGACGCTGCCTTCCTGGACAATACCTCCAGGTCATCCGGCTCCTGCGAGTAGTGAGTCTGACCAGATAACCCGCCCACATGTAGGCTGATCATCGCAAGGGCGCACCTATGTATGAGTGGTAGGGAAGTGGACCACTCCGTCATCTGTCGCGGCAAAGAGATGCATCCATGGGGTACTTTCGTCGCCCGTCGAGGCATGCTGGCAATCCATACCCCATCTATACGCCCCAAGTAAGCCTCTGCCTGTGACTGCCACCATCGCGACGCCGTCGGTATACCGTCGCCCCCGACTCGGCGGGTAGGAGCGAATAGACACTGCGGGGCCAATGAAGGCCCCGTCGTTGCCTCTGCGTGGTGCTCCCATGAGTAGAGCCGACATAAGTTGCTGGGTGTCAACGCTCTTGCGGAACGCTTGAGCAGTAATGACTCGGCTGAACGCTCTTGATCGCTGTTCGGGGGTGGGTCGAAAGGCGGCCCCATGCGCGACTGCGCCTTTATGTAGAGGATATCGCTTCCTCAGCGTGTCTGGACACATACAACTACGAGGGTCTTGCTGACGCTTCCGAAGACAGGGCATCACTCGCCAGCTCGGGCGTGCATGAGCATCTGTCGGTACACTTGGTTGTCGCCCGGCTTCGATCCCACCGTTGGGCCGCGCATGGTCTCCCGAATTTCAACGCTGAGGATTCGCATCCGGATGGGCACCACCGAGCTGCAACAGCGCCGTCATCGGCTTGAGCACCGGTCAGTTCGTCGGACATCTCTGTCGGTAGAGTCTGGCAGGCTTTCAAGGATGCAGCACGCCAGCAGGTCCACCGAGAGACGCGTTCCGGAGATGAACCTGGGGAGTCCAACTGTCAATATTTCCTCGCGGGCCGCGGCTGCTGTCAAGATTTGCGACGGTGGTTGCAAGAACCGGCGTCATTTGCGTACCGCGGTGATGGTGGCTTCGTCGTACCCTCGCCAATGCGAGACCCGGGACCTGAACCAGACAGCCAGGATGCTGGTTGCAACGGCGGTTCCCGCGTTCGACTAGCGCTAACGAGGCTCTTCCGACCTGTGGTCAGCTCGTGAGATTGTGTTTAGGGTGTGATGCTGTCTGGTATGTGGGGAGATGGTGGACGAGGGCTGAGATGGCACACTGACACCGTCGAGCGTCGCTCGTACGTCTTAGACTCTTACGCAAGGTGGCTATGATTGGCCCATGTGCTGGTTGAAGTGAAGACAGCTACGACGTTTGCGTTGGCTTGTTTCAGTGGCTATCTGATATTCGGAAGATGTATAATTTTCTGCTCACCGGACCATCCTTCATGGCTGCAGCCGCATTCGGCGTACAATTGGAGCTGGGGTACGGATGGGGAGGAGAGCCGAGCCGAGCCGCCGACGGGCGCAAAGCTGACCCGACTCGACTGTGCCGCATCAATGCCGCCATCAATCGCGCCGACTCCTCGAACAACGAAAACGACTCCGTCCATAGCTCCTCCCAGCTCGGCCTTTGATCTCGACCGCCATGTTCTCCCTGCCCCTGCTGCTCCTAAGTGCACTGGCCCCCCTCTCGCTGGCTCATGCTCTAACACACTTAGTCTTGTCTTCTCGCTCGCAATGTCAGCCTTTCGAAACTACCTTTGCGCCCGGCGTCGTCTCTGCCAGCCCTGGAACGCCGTTCCTCGCTCTCAGTCCGCCTGACTCTTACAGCACCGACGCGCACAACCTACAACTCTACCTCACTAAGCCCTCTGGGACCGTCACCACCACGGACGGCGTGAACAACGTAGTCGGGGAGGGCGCGACCGTGAACTCGACATTTACTTTCCTCCACGGCCGCATCACGTACACTCTCGCCGCACCCGTGGTTCCCGGCGTCGTCACCGCCGCAATCTTTATAGGTACCCTTATCATATCCTTCCGCTTACTGTTGACGAGCAGCGACGTAGCGGACGAGGGCGACGAGGTCGACGTCGAGCTCCTCGGCGGTGATCCCTCTCACTGGCAGACAAACGTATACGCGCCCAGCCCGAGCGACAACGGCCCGCTCTGGGGCGTCTTCGGCGAGATCGAAGGCTTTTCATCGGGCACCATCAAGCAGAGCCGCGAGTACACCGTCGACTGGAACGCAGAGCGCATCATGTGGAGCGTGGATGGCCAGGCGGTCCGCACCGTCACCAAGGGTCAGTAGTGGCCCGTTCTCCACAATCAGCGTGGAGTGCTGATCGTCAGCGCCGCAGACGAAACGATGAAGAATGGCGCGCTGCACTTCCCCACAAACCCAACGCGCATCTCGCTCGGCATCTGGGACGCAAGCTCTCCGGCGGGCACGGCAGCGTGGGCCAAGGGCCCTATCGACTGGTCCACCGCTCCTTCCCCCATCACGGCGACATTCAGCAAGATCTCTCTGGAATGTCCTTACTGAGGCGTACACTGTCTGGGTCTCACTCGCTACTGCCTCGTCTGGGATCATCATCTGGGCGCTCATCAAACTCCAACACTCTATACTAGCTCGTATCCACAACTCCTCTAGCTTGTGTCCACAACTCCTCCATCCATAATTTGTTATTCCAGTAGCACACACATTCAGTGAAGCTCGGCCTTTTTGTGGCCCGTTTCTCGTAGTTTCATACCAAAACCATCCACATAACTATACCTTCCAAGTGGCCCACGTGTATCGCACCTCGACATTCCATCTAGCACTTCCTCAATTAGCAGTACATACGCGCGTAAGCTTCATCTACCCTCTCGTGAAACCCTAACAGCAAGCACCCTCATGACTATCTGTCTCTTGGACTCAAAGGGTTAGCACGAGTCCCACAGCCACGCCCGCGCCGATAAGCGCCGCACACACACTGTGCGCGGGCGCACTGCTGCTACTGCTCGAAGGCGTCAGTCCAGACTCTACACTCGTTGCCGAACCAACCGCTGCGGCGACGGAGCCGATCGTCGGGCTCGGCGGCGCACCACCCGCGCCGTCCTGCGCGAGCGCCGCAGTGGAGAGCGTCGCGAAGCCGACTGAGGGCGGGTCGTGGCGGAACACGGAGTACACGTTCTTCTGCTCCCGGCATGGTCAGCACTTGGCGATGAGGGGGAAGGAGAAGGGACGTACTAGGAAAGTGTCCCCAATGATCCACGGTGGAGATGTCCCGCCGCTCGTGTTTTCGACGAACGCGCCGATGCAGCTGCTGCCCGTCGAGTCTGCCGCGGCGTACGCAAAGTCGTCCGGTGAGACGGACCACGTGCGCGAGCTGTTCCCGAAGCGGAGCGAGACGTGCACCTCCGTCGAGCATGCTGCGAGGGTGGTCAGCCTGGGTGGGGATAAACAGGGGAGAGACGCTTACGGTAGGTGTAGTACCCGCTGGAGGTTGAGCTGCTCCCCGGGATCGACGCGTAGATCTCCTCGATGATATCGGCCGGGCCCGCGACGAGGGTCGTACCGGTGTCGATCGCGGCCCACGACGCGGCCCCGCTCTCCAGGCTGATAGACGACCCCTGCACGGACAGCCCTGCACACCGCGATCAGTACGCCGTGTTACGACAAGATAGGAACGGGGCGCACCGCTGATCTCCTGGAGCCAGTAGCCGACCTGGGGGACGTCCTGGTAGTCGATGTCGCCCGCGAAGAGGCTGGTATTGACTGCACCGAGGGTGAAGGTGCCACCGGGCTCCTGGGTCTCGGCGTCCGAGTCGTTGCCGTAGCGGGCGAGCTGGATGCCGAAGAGGCGCTCGGAGAGGGTGTCGTTCGACTGGGCGAGGGACTCCCAGAAGGGCGTCGCGCCCGAGGCGGCGAGCTGGGCCCAGCCGAGGCCGAGCAGCCCAGAGATGGGGCTGGTGAGGACGCCAGAGGTGATCTCGTCGACGACGGCGAAGGTCTGCGCGGTGATGGTGAAGCCGGCCATGCGGACGGTGTCCTGGGCGAGCGTGCCGGCGGCATCGCCGGAGCCGTAGGTGATGGAGAAGGAGCGGTTGAGGGGGACGAAGGTGGTGGAGGAGGAGGCGTTGAAGGTGGCGATGCCGGTGGGGATGGTGGTGAGCCCGCCCTGGGAGGAGGCGACCCAGAGATCACTGGACGGTAGGTGAGCATGGAGTGGGGTGTGAGAGGAGAGAGTGCGTACGATGAGCCAGTATCGAGAATGACGTTGAAGGAGACTGGAGGAGTGCCTATTGCTAACGACCCGAAGTATCTGCGAGGCAGGCTGAGGAAGCAGGGCGATCGTGTGCATGAGGCAGACGTACGTTAAGTCCTTGCTTTCGTCAGTCAGTCTGCGCGGCGCAAACCTGGTGAGTTGAATCGAGGCAAGGAGAGGAAAGGGACGCACAGGTTCATGCCACTTGCCCGTCTGGACAAGCGCCCCCCATATTTCGCGTCCAGCGAGAGCTTTCGTCTCCGGAGCAGCGAGAGGAGTTCGTCGGTGCTTCTTGTGCGGGGCCTCTGGCGGTAGATGGGAATGTGCTGGCCGAGAGCGTCGAGGGCAGAGGGGGCGGAGGTCGTTTCAAGGACATGGGAGAGCAGACAGGTGAGGACGAGGGGGAGGGCAGCGAGACGCATGGTGGTGGTGGTCGGGGCCAGTCGCAGAGGCCGGCGTAGGGTACGCAGGGAGGAGGAGGAGGGAGAGGGACGACTGCGCATTGAGGCCGGGAAGAGAGGCAGGAGACGCCCGTAAGCGAGCGTGGCGCCGCCGCGACGGACTGCGCTCCGCAGCAATCCCGGAACCCCTCCTCCCCCCGCAACTACATCGAACACAAAACCTGCCCCCGCGAGTCCACCAGCACCAGCCGTGCTCCCTTCAACACTCGCTCGACGCCCTCGAAGCGCCAGGCATACAACACATGCCGCAGCCTCAGCGCGTATCGCACACTGTGGTACACTTTCACGTAGTCTGTCGCCAGCAACGGCCGCGTCTCAACATCCACCGCGGCGGTCCCAGGCGCAGATTCCTGACAGACAGTGGACGCCGCGTGGAACGAGAGCGCGACGGACCCGAGTGCACCGCCCTCCCGAAGCTGAAGGAGAAACTCCCAGAACTGACGGAGCGCGTCCGGCGTCCAGATGATCTGTCTACTGTGCCCCTCGTCGGGCGTGTGATCAGAGGCGTGCTCGGGGTCGAGGACACTCGCCGCCGTGCAGTCTGCCCAGGGCAGGCTGCCCCGTACGGGTATTATCCATGCACAGCGAGCGTAGGGGTCCTCGAGCACCGCGTCCACCGTGGCTTGGGTATGTGGTGGGACAGGGATAGGCTTGTTGTTAGCGAGGTATCTAGTGAAGCCCTTTTCATTGGTCGTAGAAGGCGATGGCGGGTCGTCGGGGGCAGGACAGATGTGAGGCTGGGCGTGTAAGTGTCCGTAGCGAGTGCGAGAGCGGAGGCTCACCTGTGGGATGACTCGATACAAGGACTGGTCAAAGAATCGCTTGCGGGAGTCTGTGTGTGTGCTGCCGGGCAAGGGTATGGGCGGGCAAATGACAACGAGCCGGGTCTCAAACTCTTGCAGGTCTTGCAGCGAGAACACATCGTCTTCATCGACGGCACTGTCCCAGTCCTTGATAGTGCGGCGGACACGTTGAGGGGGCGGAGGAGGCAGGTGCGCGTATGCATAGGATCGCCCTCGGGAGCGTGCGGGAGTGTGGATGGGAACAGAGCACGTACGAAAGCTGGGTGAGGGGGTTGGATAGTGCCAACCCAGTGTGTTGCACGCATCGACGACCCTCTTTCCGGCCAGTAGCAACTGTTGAGAGGTCGGGTGAGAGGCGGCGTAGTGGTGGACGGTGTACATCGCTGCGAGACGCGCGACCATCTCACTCTCAACCGTCATGGCCAGAAACAAAGTGCGTCGCTCTCGAGCTGGCACACGACCCTCGCAGCTCATCTCTCCAGAAAGGCAAAGCCAAGCCCCGCGCTCCCGCCCCCGACGACGCGGGCGGCGACTGGCGCACTGACATGATCCTCAAGGAGGACATGCACAACGACCGCTTCGAAAAGTACTACAAGGCCCAGCGCATCCTCCCCCCCGACGAGTGGCTCCCCTTCATCGACTCCATGTGCACGCCCCTTCCCACCACCTTTCGCGTCACAGGGAGCAGACAGTGAGTGTCCCCGTCGCGTTCGCAGGCACGAGCTGAGCGTGCGCGTAGAGCGGCGAGGCTGCTGAACGACACCATCCGGGACGTGCACGTCCCCCAGCTCGCCGACGTCGTCTCCGAGGGTGAGCCCGTGCCGCCGCCCAACCAGATCCCCTGGTCCGTCGCGTCCTCTCGCTCGCATGCCCCTCTCACCCCTGCTCAGGTTCCCCGAGGGCCTCGCCTGGCAGCTCAATGTCGCCAAAAAGGTCGTCCGCAAGTCGCCAGAGTTTAAAAAGTTCCACTCTTTCCTCGTCTACGAGACCGAAGTCGTGAGTACCCCCTCTCCCCCCTGTCATCGCTGACCCCATCACTAGGGCAACATCTCCCGCCAAGAGGCAGTCAGCATGCTTCCCCCGCTCTTCCTCGAGGTGCTGCCCCACCACAGAGTACGCACACGCCTCCAGTCTCTCCCGCACGCACTGACACCTTCTCCAGGTCATAGACATGTGTGCAGCACCCGGCTCCAAGGTCAGTCGCCCCTCCTCCCGCTTCCCGCCCACTCACCGCCCCCCAGACCGCCCAGCTCCTCGAGGCCCTCCACGCCCACGACAGCATCTCCGCCTCCTCCTACCCGCGCGGCCTCCTCATCGCCAACGACAGCGACTACAAGCGCACCCACATGCTCATCCACCAGGCCGCCCGCCTCCCCTCCCCCGCCCTCATCGTCACCAACCACGACGCCTCCATCTACCCCGCCATCAAGATCCCCTCCGAGCAGGTCGTCTTCCCCACCGCCACCAAGCCCCGCGTCGCCGCCAAGAAGCAGTACCAGCTCCTCTTTGACCGCATCTTGTGCGACGTCCCCTGCAGCGGCGACGGCACGCTCCGCAAGAACGTCGCCATCTGGAAGAATTGGCAGCCGATGGATGGGAACGGCCTGCACAGGTACGCACCCTCTCGTCCGAGCATGGCCGTCCCGGCTCACGGCGCCCCAGCTTGCAGACCCGGATCCTGGAGCGCGCAATGCGCATGCTAAACAAAGACGGCCGCATCGTCTATTCCACTTGTTCCCTCAACCCCGTCGAGAACGAGGCCGTAGTCGCGGCCGTGCTCAAGTCAGTGCCAGGTGAGTCCCCCTTCGTCGGACCGGCCCGCGATCCCTCACCTCGACAGGCTTCGAGCTCGTCGACATGGCCCACCACCTGCCTGGCCTCGTGCACCGCCCCGGGCTGACGTCCTGGATCCCGACCGTCGACCGTAATATCACGACAGACTTTCCCACCTACCAAAGCTATTGGGACTCGCTCTCAGAGGAGAGACGACAGCAGAGCAAGATGCTCGAGTCCCACTGGCCGCCCGCCCCAGAGGAGGCAGCGAAGCTAAACCTCACCCGCTGGTGCGCGATCTGTGTATTTGACCGACTCGTGACCTTACCTGCCGCAGTATGCGCATATACCCCCATCTGCAGGACACGGGTGGGTTCTTCATTGCCGTGCTACACAAGATTCCGGACGTCCACAGTCAGAGCACGGGCAAACGGCACGCAGACGCTGTCGATAGCCCAGAGACATCTGCTGTCAAGAAACCGAAACTGGAGCAGCTGGATCTCGATGTGGACGCGGCGGGAGACGAACCCTCGGAGGCCGACGTGGACGCGGCGGAGGTCGTCAAGGACGAATTCCAAGAGGAGGGGGTGCCCCGCCCCACAGTGGACCCGGAAGACTTCAAAAAGCAGCAGAGGGGGAAGAAACACCGGGCAGATGGCGGCGGGGTCATCCACTTCAAAGAAAACCCCTTCACGTTTGTCTCTCCTGACGACCCCATCATCAAGGCGTGCATGTCCGTCGCCCGTTATCTGCTTCCTCTTCCTCTCCTCACACACCTCTAGGGAAAAGCTACGCTTACAGCCGTCCTTCCCCGCGCAGAACCTCCTCGTGCGGAACCCCGCCGGGGACGCGGTCCGCTCGCTCTACATGACGAACGACATCGTGAAGCACATCGTCGAGCATAACGACTACGTCCGCATGCGGCTCATGACCGCCGGCACCAAGGTGTTCGCCAAGCAGGAGGGCGCGGAAGTGAAGCGCGCTGGGACCGACGCCCAGTTCCGCGTCCTCGCCGAAGGGCTCCCCGTCGTCCTCCCGCATATTGACCCCGCGGCGATCCTTGAGGCGGACGCAGCGGCGCTCAAGGTGCTCATGATGGCGTATTACCCCTTGACGGCGAGGTTCGAGGAGCCGTTCAAGTCGGTGCTTGAGAAGCAGGGTGAGTGGGTCCGCGATAGATGCGGCGCAGTGCGGCTGAGCTGCGTATAGACATTGGCAGCCACGTCGTCCGGTTCCTCCCCGGACAAGTTGAGGACGCCTCGTGAGTCGCACACGCTATTGTTCTGTCTGCCTGCTCAGAGGTGGTTTAGCTTGACGCACGAACTGCTCCTGCCCATCTGGAAGTCGAATGTGTCTGCAACACTGATGATTGACAAGAAGGCGAAGAGCGCACTGAGCATGCGCTTGTTCGGCAAGGACATCACTGTCGCGGCAAAGGACGCGTCCCAAAAACGGGCGGAGGCCGTGTCTGCCGTTCCTTCCCAAAAGGCCGACGCAGAAAAGAAAGGGGTGACCAGTGAATGAAACACGACAAGTAGATGCTATATGTACAATGCAAGCCCAGTTTGCTACACTTGTATTCAACCTCAGACAGAACTGCAGGCACTCACGCGCCTCAACATTCTTCATCATGACAATAGCACCATAAACATTTGCTATGAGTCCAGTGGAAAATGTGTATTACAATAAGACTGCGCTAGCTAGAAGTACACCATGATACAAGATCTCTAATCCGGGACCGATACATAACACCTGCGCTCATGACCGCTCGCCGCGTAGACGACGTGCCAGGGCGAGGTCCTTAGGTTGGATGGTGACACGCTTGGCGTGGATGGCGGCGAGGTTGGTGTCCTCGAAGAGGGAGACGAGGTAAGCCTCGGAGGCCTCCTGCAGAGCCATGACAGCAGAGGACTGGAACCGAAGGTCGGTCTGAGAGACCATTAGCATGGGGGGTAGAACTAGACGAATGGTAGCGCACCTTAAAGTCCTGAGCAATCTCTCGGACGAGGCGTTGGAAGGGGAGCTTGCGGATGAGGAGCTCGGTGGACTTTTGGTAGCGACGGATCTCACGGAGGGCGACAGTACCCGGGCGGAAACGATGAGGCTTCTTGACACCACCAGTCGCGTTTGCTGCTGCGGCAGTCTTGCGAGCAGACTTGGCAGCGAGCTGCTTGCGGGGCGCCTTGCCTGGGGAAGGTAAGGTGAGTTTAACGGCGACAGTTGAGAAGTGGATTGTCCTCACCACCAGTAGACTTGCGAGCGGTTTGCTTGGTACGGGCCATTGATGTTATAAGAGTGGGTTAGAGTGGAGGATGGAGTGAGCGAGGAGGAGTAAGTGGCAGACGGATAGGTGGGGGGCGGCTGCTTATATACCTCGCGCCACCGACGCGTCACGCACGTGCTTTTGTCCGCGTTGAATCGCATTCAACAAGGTCACGTGGAAGGGTTTCAGCCACAGGCGCGTGGTATAAGTAGCCGTGCGCCGCGTCGTCCATTCCCCATCAGCTCCTCGCTACCCACTCAAATCACTCTTCGCACTTCAACCTCTCTTCGTATCTCCAAACATGTCTGGCCGTGGAAAAGGTGGAAAGGTGTGTTCGACTTGTCGTTGTTTGCTGCCGTGTCTTACCTATTCTCTTAGGGTCTCGGCAAGGGCGGCGCAAAGCGTCACCGCAAGATTCTCCGTGACAATATTCAAGGTAAGCATGACTTAGGCTGTTGCTCGCTGTCTTGCTCATTCTCGCTCAGGTATCACCAAGCCCGCTATCCGTCGTCTCGCACGTCGTGGTGGTGTCAAGCGTATCTCCGGTCTCATCTACGAGGAGACCCGGGGTGTTCTCAAGATCTTCCTCGAGAACGTACGTTGTCTCTACTTGTTTCACTGGATGTCGTTCTTATTCTCTCCCGCAGGTCATCCGTGACTCCGTCACCTACACCGAGCACGCCAAGCGGAAAACCGTAACTGCGCTCGACGTCGTATACGCTCTCAAGCGGTCAGGGCGCACACTCTACGGTTTCGGCGCATAGGGCTCTCGTGTACTCGTATATGTATATCTTTACTACTGTACTTGTGTTTATTGTTATAGGCTAGAGTTTATTATATGAATCTGTCTTCATATCCATTCAACTGAGGCTGGAGTAATATGCCGTTCAGTGGTGGATCAAGGTTGGGCCGCGCCGACTGGCATCTATTACTGTACACTGTCATGTTGACATTGTATGTTCTCTCATGCGCACGGATCGACGAGCGACTGATATTGGGCAATAGTAGCTCAAGAGATATGACGAGAAGTAACTTGCGTCCAGACTGAGCCACATTGCCGCGGTGTTAGCAGAGGGCGCCGAACGCCTGCACGCTTGACGCGAGACCACTTGGTTTGTCGCCCGAAAGAGTGCAGCACCATATCCCGGGATGGCGGACCCAGCGCATCCGACGACTATAACGCTAGCTGCTGCGCTGCTCCCCCCGCTTCCCCTCTGCACCATCCGACCCGAGGATGTGCTTCTACCTGATCACCTTCACGCAAGGCGCCTGCGACCACCTGTGGCCGACGAAGCGACACTACGTGAGCACGCAGGGGCGGATATGGGGTGGCGTACTGACATGCGCCAGATCGACTGCAATATGACGATCTGCACGCGCAGCTGCAGGCACAACCCGGAGACGCACGAATGCGGCAAGGACTGCAAGGACTGGTGAGTACTGAGCGGGCGAGGGCAGGCAATGGACTGACGCGGATAGGTCGCTACCGGACCAGAAAGTATGCCTGGACACTGACACGTCGGGGGAACCTTGCTTCGAGTGTCGCGGGCTGGAGACGCCGCGGATGAGGAACTGGGACAGCGACGATGGCGGGTACGTTTCGAGCAGCGAGGAGGAGAGTTCGGACGACGACGCGGTGGATTCGACCGTTAGTAGCGATTGTAAGCGTACGATACGGTGACTTTATTGGAGTGTTATGTTATCATCGCCGACATAATGAGATCACATGGCACGACGCGCGAGCGCGCTCCCGTCTTGTTCTCTTCCCTCACGCTCGTCTTGTTCTCTTCCCTCACGACCCCCATGCCTGCACTCTTGCCACCACTGTTCCAACAAGGACGAAGCGACGAATTCGCACGTTCAGGCAAATCCCTCGCCCTCGTCGTATCACCGCGAGACGACTCGGTGGCCGTTTTTGCCTCCCCGAACGTGCGTGAACTGCTTCTACCCTCTTCCTCCTGCTGAGTTCCACCATTTGCGTAGGTGGACACGCGAAATTCTCGCTCCTCGTCCACCCAGCGCAACGTCTACCTCGCCCGACCACACGATGCTCCCACCTCCGAACGCCGCGTCGTGCGTACTCGCATTACAAGTAGCTATATGCACTAACCTTTTTCAAGTTCCTCACAGATACGTCCATCATCTTCGCAGCAATGCAAAAATTGCGGAGTGATGCGCGGGCTCGAGATGCCAACATGTTCGTCCTGTGTTCAAGTATTGTCTTCGTAGCTCACCTTTATTGCAGCGCCGAAGACGACATCTGCCTGCGAGCTGTCAGCAAGCTTTCGCTCGACTACGTCAATTTCTGCAAGGAGTGTTGCGTGTACTGCTCGGTGAGCTCGGCTGGTCTCCCCACATACCCATACTCAACCTACTCCCTAGCGCGACACGACCAACGCTGTATCTCTCCAATTTGATGCCGAACACTATCGCAAATTGTACACCTGCTTCTCCCTCTTCTCCCTGATCTACGCCACTGAGCCCGGGTACGAGCGCGTCCCCGTCGGCGACGAGCTCATGGAGTGGCTCAACATCCACGACGTACAGCCTACGACAGAAGAAGGCGACCACCTCAGCGGCCTTGAACGCCCATGGGAAGACGAGACTTTCTGGCCCTACCTTACTCGGTGAGTCTTGTCCATCCGCCCCAGTTCTTGCTAACCCTCGCCTCAGCGCGATCATCCGTGGCCTCTCCCGCGCGTCCGCGTTCTTTCTCGACACCCTCTCTAATCACCCTTCACCCTACCTCCAAGAACTCGTTAAACATCTAAGTCCGCTCGTCACGCAACACCCACGGCTGCACCAATTCAGCGCCGAGCGCGACTTCGCGATCGCCGCGCGGAGATGGCGCGACAAGGTCAAGAGCGTGCGCCTGGAACTCGACCGAGTCTCCGAGGATGCGCGCGACGACGGCTTCGAGAACTGGTGGGCCCGCTTGGACGACGTTGTTGGCATATTAGAGGGTAGAGAGGACTTTGTGAAGAGGGTCGTCGCCGAGCTGGGGGGTGACTGGAAGGAGGTGTGTGCGGTGTGGTGCGTATTCGTCAACACGCGCGTACGCAGGTCCGAACTTGAGTAAGCTACTAGCATTTCTCCTTGGAAGTGCTACTTACCGTCCTCGTTCAGCGAGATCGTATCCGAGCTGCTAGATGAGATGCCGCCGGATCCGACTAACCTTGAGGATGTTGTACACTCCTCACTGTTCCTTGGCAAGCCGAGGGCCGCGCTTGAAGACGCCGCACGGTTGGACATCTGGCTCGCCGCGCACCTCGCTGACATGATGGACCCCCTCGATCTCATCGACCAGAAACCAGACGAGTGAGTATCTGCGCCCGAAAGCTTGTCACTACTTATGCTGTGCTGCACAGCTCCGAGCTGACCCTCCGCGAGCACTACATGCTCGCCTACTGCGAGTACCTTCGCTCCGACCCCGCTCTCTGGCGCATCACCGTCGACTACCTCTGTACCTGCGGCCCAATCGGGTACGAAACCGCTGACGCAGTCCTCCTGCGGGTCCCGCTCCGCCTGCAACCCTCGCCTGACTCAGCGGAGGACGCGGAGGAGCAGGCTCGCCTCCGCGCGGGTGTGCTCGCGGGCGTACTCAAAGAAGTCAGCGCTTCGTGCTATGAACACAAGCGCGAAGCCGTCCGACGCGCGGTCTGTCGGGTTGCTGCCCAGACGTTCATGCGCGAGCACGAGTATGGCCTCGCAATCTCATACTGTGTCTCTGCAGAGGACTGGACGGGCCTCGGGCGTATTGTCGACCGCATGCTCGAGGTATACATATTGCAAGGTACGTGCATGTTGCCTCCCTCTGAATATGTATGCTAACGGGCAGTGTGCAGGACCGGAGGAGTACGCGCGCTCGGTCGCAAAAATCGCGCCGTCGCTCCACACGCTCCGCGCGGAATCCAAGGCGAGCGGCGTGTTTGTATATCGGCTCCATTTCGCGGTGCGCTTCGCCGAGTTCCACTACCGTCGATTGAACGGCACACTCCAGGACGCCGCCTTCGACGTCGTCGCCATGCTCCGCGAGGAGATCGCGCCCAAGTCGTGGTGGGCCGTCCTCCTCTCCGACGCCGTCGAGCTGCTGCAGAACAGTATGTATCTCCTATAGACTCGTTTCCTGGTTGACAACAGTTCTTTGCAGACGAAAATATGTTCTTCTCGTCGATCGACGCAACATTGCTGTTGCATCGGTTGGAAGAGATACATATCCGGGCGGCACAGGGGTCTAGAGACGAGTATCTTTCCATCCTTGCGAGGACGATGAGGAGTGGTGGAGAGGCACATGCACTGCAGCGGCTACAGACCGTACGTCTCGCGTTGGCAAGATACTATGCAAAATGTGCTGTAATTGGTGTTGGTGGTCGGACAGTTGTTGGTGGCGCCCATTAATACTGTGACTTTGCATATCTCTATGCACCTCGTTAGGATTAAGTCTGGATGAGTAATGTAGGTATGAGAGTGACATGTGAAGGAAGATCCCCGCACCTCCTAACTATATCCTTCCCGCCCGCCGTCGTCGGGAAGCGCGCGCGAGCTTCCCTTCCACAGCGCTTTCCACATCGCTAGACCCCTCGATCACAAATCCCGTATGACCGGACTTCGAACGGACTCTGGATTGCAAACATAAATACATCCATGCGGCAGGGGCCGGCAAGACAGACAAGACACCGGCCTCGTATATTCAGCGACAAGGGGGTTATCTGTAGTCCATGGAATGTACCATATCAGACTATGGTGTGCATTTCTTCCTCTTGTACCCCGATGCGGTTACGCGTGCTTTTCTTCGTCGGACTATGTGAGCCCTCTTCGGAACTTAACTCACATTCTTTCCGACCCGTCCCGTCTCTAGTATCCCTTCGGTAACACGCCTACTCGGTTTATTATGCAATGATATACACAAATTGATGATAAGGGTGTTCTCAGATCTCAGAGCTTGCCAGACTAACCTTGCACACTGCTAGGCCAACCTCGCATGAAGGTGGCGGCAAGCGCGCACGTCGGACCTCTCGCGATCATCTGCATGCTGAACAGGACACGTCTACTTCGACGTTCAAACGTTGATGTTCAGCAAGACCGTACGTAGATGACGATGTGTGCCTTTGCTTCGAACACCTACACTGACGTCACGCGCCTCTGCTGTACCTACGCGCTTGAGTAGGGCGATCACTACGAATGTCATCGAGTGCTTTACGGCGACGCGGTCGTTCGCTGAGCGACGTGGATAACCTTTAATCATGGCCCGATCATTGTGAGGGCAAATACCAGACGTGACGAGGGTGCCGCGTCAGGCTTCACGACCCACGACGGTCCCACGACGGGGAGGGTCCTTGACTGCGCGGACTTGTGCGGCCGGTGTCACGGCGCCGGCAAGATGAGGTTGATGTTCATAATATAATGGTATATCCGAGCTGCAGGCTACCTGACAACAACTATAAGGACTGGAGGCACGAACGGGACGGGAGCGGAGTATGGGGTGAGAAATTTGCGTTTTGGGGCAGAATGCTCAACCGTGTGGTATGGTGTAACCTCGTGTAGCGAGCGGCGATGCAGAATGTGATCTTGTTCCTATGGACCCAATGTAAGTTGGTGATCGCATTCGCGTGTGAGGACATACCAAGATAATACCATCTACGACCCAACATCCAGTCACAAAGCCTCCAAAGGCAATGTCTCTGGGATTGCATCGATGACCGAGCTGTCCGGGAGCTCGATTTTAAGGACACTGCGTGCCAGCCAGGGCGTGAATAACCTCGCAACCCATGCTCGGACGTCATCGGAGACATCTACGTCGATCGCAGAGTCGAACCATACAGTCACGTTGTTTTTTTCGAGCCCAGCAAACACATCGCGCAACAGACAGGCATGGAACGTGTCAATTGCGTCCTCGCTCAGGCTGAGATCTCCAACCTCTTTCCAGTGGCTGGGATGACCGTCAAAGGCCATCCATAGACTACGGAGGCGTGGACTCATGACGCTGGTTAGCAGAGCCAATAATGCCCGGTGGAAATAGAGCAGCGCGGACGGAAGCGGGATTGTAACAAATATCTCCTCGAGAGTGATGTTGTGGATAAGCGAAGGGACACTGGGCCAGTGAGCGCACTGGCACAACGTAATGATGAGCAGTGCATGATTACAAGGCCATTCGTGCAGAACACTCACTTCAGGGTCTGCAAGTGGGCTATCGGACAGCTCAGCTCTCCACTTCCATTCGAGTCTTTCCAAGGTAGCACCGGAATGTTCAAGAATCTGGGATACAGCCATTTGAAGATCCAGAGAGGGGATCTCAAGTAGTGTTACACTGATGTCCCGGAGCGCATTCAGTTGCGCTGCGAGTGGGAACGATGTGAGGAAGCCAAGAGCTATGCTAGAAGACTCCACATCGAGGGACATAAACCGCCATGCCTTCGCGTTACGAGTGTCTATTGGAGGAAAGAAAGGGCTAGCTGATGTCGTCGGGAACTGCCATGAAGGATCTTTCGAGATAGAGATCGCGTTGAGTGCGGGAAGCGCGCCAATAAGGCGTTCGAGGTCTTCGAAGGTGCTAAATCTGTTTAGTTCAAGGGAGAGACGGGTCAACGTGGACAGCAACGACAAGACGTCGACAATGATCCTGGGAAGTACCGGCGGCAGATATCCTGGACGTTCGACATGTTCGCCCAAAAGATTGAGTGTACGTAATTTTGGAAGGTGTTCCGAGGCGGGTTTAGTGTGCTGGCCAAATAGGTTCAGCTCGACAGTGACAGACTCAATGTGAACCATCTGGAGGCTAGGTATGGCAGACAGTATGTTCCAGAGATCATCCGCGCGGTGGAGGTGGCACCGGCTAAGCCGCAGTTCTTCTACTTTGGAGAAGTACGAAATATGTCGGAAGAAGAGGGGATGTGGGCCTGTTGCCGTCCAATAGAGACTTGCGAGTTCCAGCAGGCGAAGCTGGGTGAAATGGTCCCCTTGCAGGCGCAGTGGTAAGCAATGTGCGAAGGGCTTGGCGGGATTGTCGTGTACAGCCATGGAAAAGATGCGCCGTCCTAACCGTCGGTTCTCCTGCGACGTCATGATGCGCACCATCTCAGTTACGTCGTCCTCGCTTGAAATCAGTGCACTGCTTGCCACATCGATGACATGGTACCACTGATGGCAAACTAGACGACAGCGGTAGCGTTGTACAGGCTGATCCCGGAGTAAGATTTCCAGGGGTAGGATGATCGTGTCGCTACACACATCCAGTGTTATTACACAGTGGCCAGGACAAGCGAACTCGAAGGAAGTGCGCCTGGTATATGTAGTGGGTCTATCTTCAATTTCGATCCTGTCCATCTCGATCCTCTCCTTGCTGGGGGTGAACTCCCAGAGCCAGTGAGATACTCGAGTTGAAATTTCCGTTCAAAACGAAGGTCTCGAATGGATATACGGTATGGTGAGCACCCTGAGAGTTAGGCGATGCGCTCGTCCACTTACCTCGAAGATCGATGTGCGCACCAGCTGGCACTGGACCAATGGGTGTTACGAAGGAGGTGCGCCGTCAGGGGTAGATGACGCGATGCTTGTGGTCTAGGGATAGCGGAGTGCAGATGAGATCGAGAGGGTCTGTGCGATGGGATGGATGGTCGTAGGGCAGTGTACAGGCGCTGAGGTTGCACCGCTGAGTCACCCGCTATGATCTCCTCACGGTCATTTGTACGACGATCACTGTTCATTGTGTTATACAACACCAGCTAAGAGGGTCGGTTTGCAAGTGGTTAAATCCATGTCATGAGGCATCATAGAAATTTGCAGGGGCGACGGACGCAAGCGTACATTCGGCGAATGAGAAAGTGAGGCTGCCGCCGGATTGGGGCGCCCTCTCCTCCGTCCCACTGCCACTAAGTTGAACACACCGGCCGTCCAAATGCCTATATGCCGGTCCTCATCCACAGCTCGCAGCATCAGAATCGTCCCCTATGAACAGGCCCACACAACGACGATCAAGGGGGCAGTTGAGGGCTCGATGCTGCAGCATATGTCCTCGGACAGGAGGTACGCACGCACACTTTCTATAACATACTATCTGGCGTTGACAAGGAGTCCCCAATGCAGTTTGCTCTTGAACTGTTGCGAGACGGCGTCGACGGCGCCGCCAACGATGCCAACATTCCCTCCCGTCCGCCTCGTCAACACGGTGCGACGGTACGCTAGGCGGCGCGAGGCACCTACCACGCGCGAAACTGCTGAGGGGCTCCCTTGTACCTGCGGGTCAGTGCACGGCCCCGCTGCAGAGCGCATAGTGGCTCCAAACACCGCCCACGCTGTGCGCCGTGTAGCGCGCCACCCACCGCCGCGGCGACTGCCATACACCATCCCGCTCTCCAGCATTCACACATTCTCCGCTCTCCACCCTTTCAGCTATTGGGACGCGTCGACGTGAGGCTTGCTAACGCGGCAGCGCAGGGAGTCGTTGACAGCCACAGAGCACGAGCGGCCAACGTTAAGACCAGCGTGTCTTGCAAGGTCGCGCTTTGAGACTAAAGGAGCTGTGACGAACCCTTCGAATCGTTGAATAATGGGGTGGAGGAGATCCGCGGGAGGGTGGCGGTGATATGGGGTAGCCGTACAACGCCGTATATCGCCCAGCCGGTGAGCCCAGCGGCGGTGTCGCTGATTGATTACCACCAGTCAGGCAGAAGAATACAAACAGACACGGCAGCGCACCGTCCATGTACAACGAGGCTGCTACGCGAGTTTCCGGTCGCAGGGAGGGCACTCCGGGACGTGCGGTCCACGTCCTCCTCTCGGTCTTTGTGCTGCCCAGGCCAACAACGACAACGATAATGAGCTCTTCACAACTACAATCTTCAGCTGAACGTCGGGCTCGGGCCACAGACTATCGGTATCCGCGAACGCCAGAAAATATACGCCACGAGAATATTTACTCTGTATGTTCCTCTCGTCGTCGCCCGCCCGCGCCCTGCATTAAACTCGGTCTTGAAGCCCCCGTCGTTCCCGACTGCACCGAAAGTAGTAGCACACTGCGATGCTGCGCACAACATCGACGTTCACTCTCGTCAAGTAAGGCCGCAGCGAGGCCGCCGCTGACACCGTCCTGCTCTTCGTGTCCTACTCTGTACCTCGCCCTCGCCCGCCACCCCCTGCTTCTGGCAACATCTGTTCTGCGCTGCGCCCCCTTTGGTCTTGTCCGACGCAGACCTTCGCGGTGACCTTAACGCTCGCGCATGAGTTCGACGATGAAGTTTACGCGCGCCGATGCGACTGACTACAAAAGGGCATGACGTGAGCAATGGCAATATGCACAAGTACTCCGGAGCGATGGTCGCAGTTGTGGTGGTTATTCTCCCCGCCCTCGCGAGCTTCTCATACCCATTACCAAAAATGGGCGAGCTTGGTAAGTCCTACGGACCCCGCCCTGTCCAGACTTCACGCGCGTAGGCCTGGCGAATTGTAGTAGGGAGGACACCGCATTCAATACCGCCTCACTAAATAGCCCCGACTGTGTCGCCGAGAGAGGGTGTCGAAAGCCACATTTCACGAGCAGGTGACAGGGCCGACTTCTGCGGAACATTAGTTACCGCCCCAACTCCCGCCCATTACGAGAACACAATGGTGAGAGGTAGCCGGAACAAGAAGGGTGCCAACGGTTGTGGTCGATGAAGATCATAGTAGATGAGTAAGGTAGTAGGCATCACTAGTCTGTCTCGAGGTCGCTGCATTCGCTATAGCATTGTGCTGTCTTGCGTCGCCGCCTTCGAACTTGGATAGCCATATTGAATAGGACTGTTGTGAACGACTTGAACACTGCTGAGGTCGAGTCAAGAGACAAGGTAGGCGCCAATTTACGAGCCTGCCTACGAGTCATAGCACTGTATGCAGCGCGTATAAAAGACTCACAGCGTACGCATACTCAATCTTCTCAATCTTTTTTTTTTTTTTTTTTTTTTTTTTTAGATTCTGATTGTTTACGCTCCGTACTCGAAGTACATGCAGAGACCATAACTACAAGGAAAATCAGTCAGGACCTATTCTACGCCTTGTGGCTCCCTGCTCCAGCATCCACCCGCTGTTCACTTGATGCCCTGGTGGGCGAACTAGGCTTCCTCCTTCGTAGGTACGGACACTCCTGGTCCAGGTCCTCGTTTTCGACTCGTAGGCCCCCCTCGGGGACCGGTGGGGTGAGGGGCTTATGCCACATAGGAAATGAATGTCGTAGGAATAATGGATATGTGCCCTCCTCGTCATCGTATCATCCAGGCCACTTCTGGCACTTCTCTTCTTCGTCTGTTGTTTCTCCGCTACCAGAATGAAAAGCAGGGGGCGAACCTATGGGCGGTGCGTAGCACCTTCCAGCAAGGGCGAGGGTGCTGGTGTTGTTCGTGTTAGGTTCCCCACCTCCACAGTTGGACCCGAGCCTCCCTCCGCATGCAACTCCTCCACTTCCACCTCCCTATGGTGCCTCACAGAATACGGATTTATCCCAGGGGCCAAAGGCACCCCGGAGCTTGCTTCCCGACTTCGCGCAACGGACTCACACAAGGGAGTCTCCCGTGCGTTTCGCCACCGGGGTCTAGGGCACGTTACTGCGACAGGCAAGAGGGGGAAGGAGAGGCGAGGCCGTGGAGCCTAAAGTGGGACGTGGGAGTCGACGGTTGCGATCGATGACACTTGGTTGGCGACAGCGAGGTGAGGTGTTTTGTGGTCCTCAAACCCAGGGGAAAGAGGGATTATGTCGCGGTGTCGAGTTGGTCGACAGTAGTGAAAGTGGGGGCCGAGTTGGACGGCCGGAGATGGTGGTGGTTCGAGGTCAAGGAGCGGATGTCAATCTTCTCAATCGCCGCAATCCAATCATTGAAAATGGCGACGTACGTGAACAATTACACACCGCCCACACCAGCTCCATCTCCAGACACGATCGATGCCGCGTTGTCCTCGACAAGACCATACAACATCAATTTCGCCTTCCCCCTTCACCTCGACACCCTTTCCTGCCCCACTCTTCGCCTCGTGCCATTCGTCCCGGCACTGCACCTCAAGACGTACTGGGAGCATGTGCAGCCGCGCGCTGCAGAGCTGTTCAAGTTCTACACCTTCTGCCCGACGGGCTACGCCGACCTCGTGCCGTTCTTCGAGCGGTTTCGCGCGAACCCCGAGTGGATCATGTTCGCGGTGCTCGACCGCACGCGTGGGGACGCGCTCGCAGGAGTCATGGCACTCTACAACACATCTGCGGCACACCTGAGCACGGAGATCGGGTACGTGCTCATCTTCCCCAAGTTCCAGGGTACGCACGTCGCCCGCACGGCGATCGCACTCCTCCTCCGCCATTGCCTTGAGAAGCCGGATGCGCCCCTCCCTGGGCTAGGCTTCCGCCGCGTGCAGTGGTGCGCGCACCCGAACAATGTCAAGTCGGTCGGCCTCGCGCGGCGGCTGGGGTTCAAGGACGAGGGCGTACACAGGTGGATGTACGTTCTGAGCCCCGATCTGGCGGAGGAGATACGGTCGGTTGCGGCGGTGAAGAAGGGTGGAGACGGTGAGATCGAGGGATATGGTCGTTTCACCATCTTCCTGGGCCATTGCTGGGACAACTGGGAGGACGGTGGGCGGTCGTTAGTCGAAGAGATCATCCAAAAACAGAATGTATAGGTGACGGAATCACGACTAATCCATGGGTACTAGCTGCTTCTGACTAGGTATACAACCTACTTGATGCCCGTCCCGAAATGTATACGAGACCAGGTGAGCGGAAGGGGAAGGTGAGTTGCCTGATGAGGCAAGGAAGCGTGGAGTGTCGTGACGTGGGCGCGGATGGCAGTGGCTCCCAAGTGACTGCATTCAGCCACTCCCTCTCAACTAAGCAAACATGTCACCCTCGATGCACAGACTTACCAAAGAGGGACAGAAGGGGAGCAGGGGCGCGGGATGACGCGGACAGGCGGTAGGCTTGAGTCCCTACGTCACTAACCGGTCACCGTGGTGCATCCTTACCAGCCCGCCCGGATGTATATAAACCACTCATCCAACAGCTGCTCGCGACGAAACCCCTCTCCTCATTTTGACACCTCCAACAATCAACAACATGGACAAGACTTCCACTGTGATCGCCGCGCTCAACGCCGGCAAGCTTCCCTCCTCTGAACAGCTCGCAGGCTGGGTCAACGCTGCCCTCAACTCGGCTGTCCTCAGCAACGAACCCTCTGCGGACGGTGGCGAGCTCAGCCAACAAGGAAAGTCTCTCCAGAGCGATATTCGTGACCTCCTCACCGCGTGGAATGAGCTCGGCGAAAGCAAGAATGGTGAGTCGAATGGCGCTGCATCGATATCGTGCTCACAAGCTGTTCTAGGTGACAACCTCTTGCAAGAATCGTTGTGGCATCTCTCAGCGGCCGATCTGTCCTCCACAACCACCGACGTGGATATCGACACCGACGAGGCCAAGCGCGACGCCCAGAAGCTCGCTCACGCACTCCGTACTCTCGTGAGTGTCGTCGGGGAGAATCTCTCCCAGGAAGGCCGCAGCGTCTTCCACGATTTCGCGTCCTTCTCGCGTCTCGCTCTCGCAGATGCTGCGGAGTACGTGGCTACGGGCGCACACAAGACTGCCGAAGGACTCCGTGAGCTTGACAGCCAGGTCGATGCAGGCGAGCGGAACGAGATTGGTTTGAAGAAGCGCAAGCAGGATGAAGCGGAGGATGATGTGCGCGCGAAATTCGAGAAGACTATGGACACGACGAAGGTTGTTGGTTCGAAGGCAATTGGGGCCGGCCAGGTTGCGGTCGGCGCTGCAGAGGATGTCGCGAACCGCACGACCACGCGTCTCCAGGACGCGTTCAATAAGGTGTGTATATGCGGCTCTTATTGGCCTATATGCACACTCACAGCATACAGATTTGCGACCGCGCTCAAGATGATGAGCAGTACCACTCCGCGGTCGATACGCTTTTCAATCTCATGCACAAGTGGATCAACCGCAGCCTCGATACCGCTGGCGATGTCAACAAGGATACCTCACTTGAGGCATTCATCAACGACCCAACGCCTGACCAACACCTCATCAAGGGCATTCGTGGCTTGCGCGCTGTCCTCCAACGTCTCGCAGGCGGTAAGAGCCTCGACAACTTCTTCAATGCACTCCGCGTCTGCAGTGTAGACATCCAGCAAGACGATTCGATCCGTTTGTTGTGCGATCGCTCACTGCAACATGCTCGCCGATGCGTTGACGAGAGCGGCTATGTGCGCAGCGAGGAGGCGGACGAAGCAAGCGAGCAGCTCCGCAAGCAGTGGGAAAAGCTTTCCGACAAGGATTCGAAGAAGGGCAAGAAGTGGAAGGAGGATGTTGGTAAAGTCAAGGCTGAGGCCGAGGAGTTCGAGCGGGCAATCGCGACAGACGCGGATCTTCGTAAAGTGCGCGCAGCTCACAGCAAGCTGGGCAAGGACCTCGAGGAGAGCCTCATCGTCGCGGGGGGCACAGGCCTTCAGGCCATGATGGAGAAGGCGCCTTGGTTCTGGCAGGATCTCTTCAACTTCTATCTCCCGAACGCTGTGGGCATGCTCAGGAACATCCCGATTCCAAGGTATGCAGTGATAGATACAGCATGCGATAATGAATTCTCATCACGTATGCTAGGACGGAGTACAAGGACGCCGAAGTTGAGTTTGTCCTGGAGGATCTTGACATCTCGAGCTTCGGCTTGCTCCCCGGACACGCATATATTCGAAACATCACTGACATCGACATTACGGCTTCCTCCGCCGGGCAGACAAACACCTCTGTCGGCACGCTCACCCGCATCTACATTCAAGCGTTGCACCTCGCCCTCCGCGAAGTCAGCTTCTACTACAAAGATACGACAGCAGTGGTCGGGCCCGCCGAGTTTACAGGCATGTTGGAGTTCACCCTTCCGCCGCAGGGCATAGACCTCGACGTCGTCGTACGGAGCATCCCCAACTCGCCGGAAGGCCTCAAGGAGCGCGCTCGTCGCGGGGGCTTCCTCGAGGTGCAGCGCGTTGAGGCACGCGTGAGCGAGGACGTCGAAGTCAAGATCACGCAGAGCAACCATTCCGTGGTCATGACCGTCTTCCGCCCGGTCATGGTAAGCCGCTTCCGCGACGCGCTCCGCATGCTGCTCGAGCAGCAAGTGCGCGCAGCGCTCGAGTCGACGGATGCACTCCTCTGGGACGTCGGCAAGCGTGCGGACGTGTTCGACGACGCCGGCCTGAACCGGGGTGCGGCGCTCGTTGCGGGGTTCTGGAGCGAGCTTGGGCACATGCAGAAACGCAGCGGGTCTGGCGGCGTGTTCAGCGGCTGGCAGGCGACGGGCACGGGTATCGTGAAAAAGGACGGCGAGGTGCAGTTCGCGATGGGCGCGGAGCCGCAGGTGTTGAGCGGCGACAAGCGGGGGCCGAAGGGTACGCTGAGCGACTCGCTCGCAGAGCGCTATGACCTGGAGGGGAAGAAGGAAGCTGCAGCGGAGACTGGGGATAAGCTGAAGGGCATTGCGGAACAGGCCAAGGAGAGCGTGAAGGAGGGTGTGCGGAAAGTGCGTGGGTTCAGCGAGGAGGTCGAACGGAAGAAGGACGAAGAGAGCAGGCGGGAAGGATGGAGTAGCGCGGCGTTCGATATCTCAGCATGAGAATTCGGTGTCTTTCTTTCTTTCTTTCTGATGCTGCCGTAATGTGGAACACTGTTGGTATACGGTCAAAGTGGGATATTGTATTGTATTTGTAACGACCTGTAGAATGTAGTGATGATGAAACATGCATGCGAGCAAAGTGATGACAATCTGCACTTGGCTTGAAAACTAGCTTTCAGTAGAACAGTGAAAAACAAACTATAAACTAGGGTTAGGGTTAACAGGGCATACTAACAAGAAAAAGGCCTGCCCAGCCCGAGGGCCAAAGCAGGACAGGAAAATATTGAGACGATGCATGAGCCGAAACTCATACAAACCGCAAGGACCCCCTGGGGACATGGTCGCCGTGCTATGAGACATCCCTACAGCCAATACTCCCGATACATGAAGGGGAACATTCCATCAAGGTAAGTATGAATTGTTCACATTGCCGTCGCGTCCCTTTATACTGGGTCAACCTGCGCACGGACCATCTATAGACACGTAGTCTCACGTGGTCTATTACAACTGATCAAGCTGGCGAGCCACATCAATTCCGAGACAAGAAGACCTAGCTCATCACCACGGTCACTTCATGAAAATGCACACCGGGTTGACGAGGTTCCTCGATAAAGCTACAGGCCTAGGATGTTACAAGCTGGTCCATTAAATGCTTACAGGTAGCTTTAATGATTGGGACAATATAATTGTGGTGGTTGTAAATCTGACATAGCCGAGATAGCTCAGTTGGGAGAGCAGCAGACTGAAGCACTCACTAGCGTTTTCTGAAGGTCGGGCGTTCGATCCGCCCTCTTGGCATACCTTTTCCTTTTGCTTTGTCTCGACGACGATGAGGACGTCAAGTTAGATGATGAGGTGTTAAACAAACAGAAGCTCCCAGAACGCGTCACGTTAGATAGTTACTAGTATAGTACAACAACAGCCCATTCCTACAGAGTATGGTCAACCGATGCACTATCTTACTCTGACGAGGGCGAACTTACCAGTTCATATCGAACACCAAGGGCCGAAGGTTGTGTCAGCGATTACTGCTCGCTCACAAACACGCCTGCCATGCCCATCCCTGAGCCGATGCACATGCTCGTCACGAATATCTTGGTCCCAGTCTGCTTCGCGATATTCAAGCCGGTCACGATTTGCCGCGCGCCAGCTAAACGCGACAGTCAGTGCATAACACGCTGTGATAACGAGGCACGCACTGCAACCGAGTGGGTGCCCGAGCGCGATCGCGCCGCCCCAAACGTTGACCTTGCCGAAATCGATACCAAGCTCGCGAACACAGTACAGGGCCTGGCTCGCGAATGCCTCGTTGATCTCGAAGAAGTCGACGTCATTTTTGCTCAGGCCCGCGTTCGCAAGAGCCTTCGGGATCGCGTAGAGCGGGCCAACGCCCATGATCCGCGGAGGCACGCCAACCGCTGCGGCAGCGACGAACTTGCCTAGGATGGGTAGGCCGAGACGCTGTGCTACTGAGCGACGCGCGAGGATGACGGCGGCAGCACCGTCGGAGACCTGCGACGCGCTACCTTCATGGCTGGTAAGCACAGAGTCCCAACTACGTCTTATTAGACACCCACCAGCATGAGTAGTGCCATCTTTTGTGAACGCAGGCTTAAGCTTCGCAAGGCTCTCCTTCGTGACGCCGTCCCGCACACCATCATCGTGGTCTACAACAGCCGTGCCCTCCTTCTCCGTCTTCGCGTCTACCCATGGCACCGTAAGTGGTACGATCTCAGGGACAAAGCGGCCCTCCTTCTGCGCCTTGGCCGCCTTCTGGAACGAAGAGGCGGCAAACGCGTCTTGGTCTTCGCGCGAGATGTGGAAGTCATTGGCAACGTTCTCGGAGGTGAGACCCATAGGGATCAAGCAGTCCTCGGCCTCCTTGAAGGAGAGCACTGCTTCGGAGTAGCCGTCCGGGTTCGCGCTTGCATTGAAGCCGAAGGTCATAGACTCAACACCAGCAGCTGGAAGGGCGAGTCAGTACATGGTGGCCAGAGGAAAGACTCGTGCAGTTGACGCGGCCACGCACCAAGGCCAATATCGATTTGACCCGACGTAATCAGCGCGGCGATGTTATTCGTGGCTGCAAGGCCGGAGGAGCATTGCCTGTTGACTGTGCTGATGGGCGTAGTGATAGGGATACCTGCATGCAGCTCGGCCATGCGTGCCGCGCTGGCACCGCCTCCGGGAGGTAGCACATTGCCGACAGTGATGTCTTCAATGAGTGCGGGGTCGAGGCCGACCTTGGTGTATGCAGCGCGGAGAACACCGGAGAGGATCTCCTCAGGGCGTGTGTCCTTGAAGCCACCCTTCTTTGCCTGATACCAGGGTGAGCATAGCTGCGAGGCAGCGAGAGGGGGCTCCAACCTTCGTGATTGCTGAGCGAACCGCCGAGACGATGACAACGTCGTCAGGGTTCTTTGCAAGCACCTTGCTCTTTCCCGAGCCAGAGGCGTTCGAAGCGTACTGTGCAGACATGGTAGGAATGGGGAGGAGGTGGAAGGGAGAGAGCAGCTGGGTGACGCGGTCTTGAGTCAAGTTCTAATACCCCTCGGCCATTGTAATCTCATGCCCGTATCATTTTCACATGTTACTACCCCGCTTATCCCCGCATTCACGACCATGTGATCCTTGGCACTGCGCGTGTGCATCACAAGGCAGCGAGTGTCCGGCGCGGGCTGTAGCTGCTTTGCACCGGGTAATCACACCAGCCGCGCTGTGCTGAGTCTATCACAATATTGCTGCTCTAGGCGGCCAGAGCATGATATATCCAGCTACATGTTCAAACTAAGAGTCGATCCATAGCTGCATACGACCTACGCATAGTCATGCTATCGCATCCGACGTTGTCGGAACACGTACTTACGCGTCGTTTGTATTTTCAGCCCGGCCAGTGTGATGAATTGAGAGTCGACGGAACCCAGGAACCGGCGCTTCACCATGTCGCGCACACGCTCGTTTCGTTCCCGTTGAAGACCATCAGACTAGTGCTGAATCGTTCCACGAGTCAGAACAGGAACAACGCACGTAATATTGACTACTAGTTGTAATGTTGACCGCAGGCAAGGTGCAGACACGTCCAATATGCCATGCCCTTGAGGAAAACACGGCGAGATTTCCCTCACCGCTCACTGGTACATGCTACCTTGGCTACATAGTACATCACACCGAGTGCTATGTGAATGCGGCTTGCAGTCGAGATGACATGATCGGGAACCGGGACCCTCGGTCAGCCTGAATCGACAGTTGCGTGGCATCCGCAAGAGCAACCGAAGACAATTAATGTATCGGTCAATCGCACCTTTGCACGGCGCCTCAGTTGAAAGACAACCCTGGTGAGTGTGGCCAAATGGATCATTAGTGCCAATAGACGTGTACAGCACGAACAACCTGGACCATATCCAGATGAAAGCTTCCGACGCCAGAACAGGCGCATTCAGGCATCAGTGTAGAAAGAAACTGACAAAGAAGCAATGCATCAAGAAGTAACAACACGAGCAGTACACAGAGGGTAACAGGAGGTATGTACCTCCAACACGGGCCGCAAGCAACGTAGAGAAATCGTCGCGATCTTGAGATGGAGAAGAGTCGCTCTCCCTCGCCAAACTTTCAAGACGCCACCTTGGAAGAGAAGGGCATCCCAAATATAACGAGGTGTAACTTTCGTGAAGAAAGAGACGCGCAGAACCGCGCTTTTTTATCCTCGCCCGTCTGCTAGTTCCCACGCACGGGCCCGGCACGCGCGCCATAAAAAAAGCGATGGCCCGAGCGTCTGTTTCTTTACAGTCCCTCGACCATGGGCTGGCGTCGCCGTCGTCGGTGAGGACGTACTCGCTCTGGTCTACTTTGTAGGCTCGCGGTCGAGCAGATTGACCCTGGGGGCACTTAGCTGGGCATGCCGTCTGCTTCTTGTTTCTACTGGTAGGCGGCTAATCAGCTTTGGGTACATTCCTTGCCTTGTAGGCAGATTCATGTCAACGTAATATCCAGCTCATATTAACTCTGCAATACAATCTGTGAATGCCCCATTTGTTCGTAGACTCCAAGGGATTGTGTCTGTTCTTGTGAGGATGTGCACGGTGTGGAGTCTAATGTGTCGTTGGATAGATATTGGAGGATGGTGTAAAGGAGGTAAGCAACGTCAGCACTATGCAGTCGGTCAAAGTGCTCACTCTCCATCATTATCAGAATCTTTGTCATGTCCTCACCTAGACATTGTCTGCACCCGACACTTCAATTCAAACGACCGTATAAGGTTCCGTATAGAGCACATCGTGCCAGGCATGAGAAGATCCCACACGGCGACGTTCGTGCGGCGACAGCTCGTGCTTGACTCAGACCCTCGCTTCTCGGGAGCTGCCTCCATTCGGAGGGTGATGGATAACATACGCGCGATATCTGGTGTGTACTCCAAGCTCCGAGCATGCTCCCCGCCGCCGCCACTCTGCTGACTAGAGTAACCAGCATTCCCATATGCCGGTCCTTCTCGCCATGCGTCGGCCACGATTATGTCGCGTCAAGTGGTGGCGGGCCTATTGGCGTGCATGCTTGGCGAGCAAGCGGATGCCTGGAGCGTATGTAAGTAAAGTCATGTCCGTGTATGATCTTGTATGATGTTCTCCACTACAATCTCAGCATCGCGATTCGGACGTATCAGTTCTGATGCATGGTGCATCAGGCCTCCACAATCAAATATCCCGTTCGACTCGTCAAACATCCCCGGAATTAGGCCCCTTCGAGCGTGCTCAGGTCTGAGTACGCGATCCCGCGTCGACGGGCTGCCGCAGAGCACAGGTGAATAATCAACAACACGCGAAGAACCTTCAATTGGGAGGTTTGATCAAGTATGATCTGGTTTGGGGTCACTACGCTGTTGCGCGGCGGCTTCCCTCACTCCAGCGCACCGTGCAAGTACGTCGGTCCCGTCCTCCTATCCGGAATCTTGACGCACCTCCCCCCAGACCGCATTGAAGCAGCTGGCCCTCCTGAGAGAAGACAGCGCAGAGCCCAGCCAGCCAGATGCGATGGATTATCACGACATACTCATAATGTATGTTTGTCTCTTGTCATCGTCAAGACGCCGAGGTATGCAAACGCACCTACGGTCGGTGGCCAAATGGACTCAGGCTCCTCGTCCTCCATTCAATACACCCACGTCTGCCGCATCTGGTGTAGACATCTGCCACGCCAATAAGACCCGCCAAGGTTCTGTCATCCTGCAGACCCCAATCCAAGCCGGCGGATCGCGTCCATCAACACCTCCCATACGTTCTTAGCATGCTTTTTAGAAGGGAAGAGGGGCCCGCTCCACAGGGCGGGTGGTAATGCCGATGGACGCTCACTGACCATCTCAAATTCGGGAAGAACATGGGGAAATGGTTTGCGGACGGACGGGAAGCTCTGCGTGCCCTTGCCAGTGACGTTCTGGATGCTGGCGATCGGGCGTGTGTGTGCCAACCTGTCGGGCGGTGCTTGGCGTAATGTTCACCGACGGAGAAGTATTGGTCCCAAGATAAAAGCAATGTAGGATCTCTGATCACTCGTGAGACTACAGCTCTGCTTACATTCACGTCCATAGCCTCAAGTACCCGTGATTCAGGCGTGCGTCGTCAGACGCAAAAGCAACACTCGGGGTCGTGGAGCAAGGCCGTGCGCTCATCGCCGATGTCTCTGACAAACATCATACCAATCCTTACAGGCGATGCAACTACATCCGCTTCGCGGGAAGATAATCCGGTCAATGCAATGTGACAGCCCATCTATCGTCCATGAGATGGGCGGATCTAGCGGGAACTGAGGCGAGCACTGTATAATTTAGCTGTGTCAGAAGAATTAAATGCAGCGACTCGGTCGCGAACATCTACGGCCTCACGCCGGACACTCGGTGGACATACAACGACCGTGCCGTGGGCACCGGAGGCACATACTGCACAACCTTGCCACTGTACGCGGGGTATCGCCGAACGGACGGTTAAACGAGGAAGCTATGCAATTCAGCTCAACAGCGTACGTCCACCTGCCTGTACCAATATTTTACCCGCCGCGATGACAGTGATACTCAGCATGAACTGCAACTTGTCTTCAACCCGTGGAATACATGACTGTTCCGAGGGGAATATATCTCAAGGGGTGGCCGGCAGTCCTGCAGGCCCTGTTTCACGAATGCCAAAGGTACGACGGCACTTTCCGCGGCTCAATAAAACCAACACGCCAGCATTCAACGGCACGGAAATGTCCACAAGGAGCGGTGACTACGCCATATGTGGCTATGCGATGCACTGTTGTGGGTCAAATGGCCCATGACAGCGATTGTTGAATGCGCCTCCACTGACGGGACCAATTATAAGGTCAGAACGCATAGAATACAAAGTACCGACCTGTAGGATGTGTCATTGAAGACGGAATTGCACGCGACTGCGGCCTAGCTCGAGCCCAGAAGACATAATGACCGCACACCGACATCGACGTTCAATTGCATCAGAGTTCGGGGATCCAGGCCCCACGCGTTCATTATGTAGGCGACGGCTTGGGGTGCGTCTTCGGGGGTCGGGTTGGTGGGCAGTGGAAGAGCGGTCAGCTCGCAATCAATCAGGAAGAACATGGCGGACCTGCTGCCAGTGGGTGCTTCTCCGTCCCTATCATTCGGTCACCTATAGAGTTCACTCTCCATTTCCGGCAACGCGCATCTGCAGCGCGCCGCAACCTCGGAGAAATAACATGAATAGTTTCGTATGTTGGAGGCGAAGAGGCATGCCCTCCGTTTATTACGGCCACCGCGGAGAGCTGCAACGGACACACTAGAACGCCGGTTGATTCCCTCCCTAGCTTCAGCAGCGACATCGACGTCAGAGAGACTCTGGCATGGGACAGCAGCACGACCCAATTGGAGGACGGGTAGCCGTACTTCGCCCATCACTATAACCCGAAGCAGCCTGCCGGCGGCCACGCTGCTTCTATCGAAGAAGGCAACTCACTCTCCGAGACGGGCGCGTCATCTAGGCACACCCGTCATACACGGAGAACGCGTCAACGCCAGCATTCGCGTCCACATCGCCGTCGCGCTCACGCAACCCTGACGCGCCCCCGCGTGCTCCTCCACAGCACCGTGGCGCGAGAGCGGCTGCCCTGTCACCGCGATTGCGCCAAAACTCGAGCGTGCCAGGGGGCGCACCGAGTAGAGGGTCCACGGCCACGGTGCTCCCAGGCTGTCGCGTTCCGTGGCCGCGTCGCTGCCAGATGGCCCATGCATTATGAACAAGTGTCGCCGACGTGTGCCCAGGCGCGCAGGTGGTCACGGGCGGCTCGCTCTTCGCCCACCCATGTGGGAGGACTCTCCCTTGCGCTTCTGTGCGCGTGCTGCGAGACGATACGCCATCGCCGGTGGTCGAGTGCGGTGGATCGTGGACGGATGTGTGTGTGACGTCTGTGGCTGAATAAATGCGTATGTCAATTGTTGATAACAATGGGATAAGCATGACCTAAAGTGTCTCCCGGAGAACAAGGAACACCGCAGAAGAGGCACCCATATGTACCGGAAGGGCGTGGACGTGTGATACCCGGCGCCCGGGTGGAATCTGGAAGGGCATCAGCCTGGAGCTTAATTTGACGGAAGGGAAACCGGAGGGTAGGACGCGGAAATGGAAGGGCGCATCAGTCATCACTGTTCCCTGAATAGAACATATCCTCGACGGCGCGCGTGATCCCTCGGCTTCGCATCTTCCCCCACACGTGCGCCTCAATACCGCGCATGCAGTGTGCCGTGCTGAGTGCAAGTTCTAGCCTCCACTGAGCAGCGGATGCCTACTGTGACTTCCTCCTCCCAGCGCCATCAGCGCTATACAGCTGGCCTATTAGGATCCGCTATCAGCGTGTTCCCGTCACGCTGATGATACTACGGCGTCCAGGCCTTCGTCGACCCGTGCCAGCGGAAGGTTCACGCACACTGGGAGAGCGCGTCTGACCCGCACGTCCTGATCCAATCCCCCCGATCGCGCTCATTCGCTCGCGCACTCACCACCCCACGCATGCCAAAAGCTGGCGTGCTTCTCACTGGCACGGTTGAAACGCACCCTCTCGGACGAGAGCCCCGAGCGCGTGCCGACACAACGGAAGTTCACCATCCACCGCACATATTCGGCAAGCCGATAGGCTGCACTGGTATGTAGCGCCGCTCCTAGACATGTCATGCAGTCAGCTGAGGCCATGGAACGGCGGTTGTGTATCAAATGGGTCGCGAAGCTGACTTATCCTCGCCGGGCCACGCCACAGCATCTGAGCACGAATCAGATGCGGCCCAGTGATGCGGACGAGCGATGCGCCCCGGCGCAAGGAAGCATGAGGCCTTCCTTGGGCCCTGGCGCTGTATACGGGGCCCGGGTGCATTTGATGCTGAGTGGGAGTTGTGTGCTCGTTCGGGAAGACGCCGTCCGCGCAGAGACAGGGAGATGAGCGCATGGAAGGACGTACGACGTGGGCAGAATCCCTCCCAGCGCGAGCGAGTGCCGGTGTCTGACGCGCGGGATCGCAGAGCATGCTATGATACGGAGGGAACACGCCTCCCTCTTGAGGTGTGCCGCTCTTGCCCATCGACGAGCACCGTATTGTCACGGTGGTCTAGGCTGTATCCTATACAAGGTGGTGGCAGCGCCGGCCTCTCATCCCTCGAATGCAGTCAGCCATGTCCACTCACCGCCCACCGAAGGAACCCACTCACCTGCAGCGTCCCAGTCCCAGTCCCAGTCCCAGTCCGCCGCTACTAGCCCGCGTCCACACAGCACCCACCGGAGATGAAGAGGCGATGTGACCGCGGCCTTATTCAAGTTCGCCTGCACCACCTAACCACATCGAGATCCGCCCACCGTGACGTTCGCCACAGCCACGTCCTCCAGCTTCCAGTCCCATCACTGATCACCAGAGTCACTCGCCTCGCGGCTGTTCAGTTGGTGTAGACGAACCTCACACCGGCGTGGCCGCCCGCCAGACTATGGTGTCCCCAGCCTGCCTTCGCGGCAGGTCTGGGCGGCCTCTGCGCGCAGCGAAGCAAGCCTTCTTGTGTTTCACCGTCCTTTCTTTTGTCTCGAGGCCACCTGTTTTTCTTGACTTCGCATTATCATGATCTATCTCCGTTAGGCAAAGTACTAGTCAGCATTCATTCCCATCATGCAGTGATATCCGTACCTCAGATCCGTCCGCCAGGAAGTGTTCCATAAATCTCGGACCGCCCATCGACCCCGAGTGTCGACGCGAGATACGCGAGATCATGCGCGCACTGGCAGGGTGTACTTACACGTACGCCCACGCCAGGGTGTGGATCAGAGATTAAGATCCCATAGTAGGTATTCATGCGCGACGACAAACGAGTGGATGGCAGTAACAGGGCGACATGCATAGACAGAGGCGGCCACGCGCACGATCCACCGATGCGCAACACAATCAACACCAAGAAAAGTAGCTAAATTGTCATATGCAACAAGGAACTGCAAACATAGCGTATCTAGTAGAAACACAAACAGGGTAGGAGCGCGCAGTACGATGCAATGACGGGGATGCGAGTGCGAGGGAAGATGAGGGCGATGCCAGCGAAATAACGGAGCGACGAAAAAGGCTACACAGATATCGGGCTTCCAATAATTACACACGAAGGGCATTCTCGACGACGGTGGGACGCAGCCCCTCCGGGGACGGACGGCGCGCCCACCACAAGAATGGAAAGGAATACAAGCATATGTACGGGTCGGCAATAGCGTCCTTGAGAGAACCAGGATTTTCTCCGCGACAGACCGCCCCCGGCGGAGCGCGGGTGGCAGCGAAGACAAGGCAAGCAAGCATAAACATTTTCGGGCGGTCTAAGCGGGGGCAGGGCGACAGCAGCGAGCGAGCGGCGGTGGACGAGGAGGGCGTTGCGAGTTGGCCGGAAACAAATACACATAAATAGTAATTGTCGGCGACGCTGACGGCGGCGAGGCCGAGGCCGGGGACGACCGCGAGGCTCACGCCTGACCGTGATACACCTCTCGCCGCTCCCTCGGGCTCCCACCGACCTCAGCACCCTCCATCCCGTGTTGCTGCTGCTGCTGCTCCTCGACACCCTCCGCAACGGACGCAGGGCTCCTGCCAACCGGGGTGTTGAGCAACGAGCGGATCTCCGGCATCTGGCTCGCGTTCCCCTGGCTCTGCTGCTCCTGGCCCTGCTGCTGATGCGCCTGTTGATCCTGCGCATAGTATTGCTGCTGCTGATGCCCATCGCGCTGCATCAGCGGCGCGATCGACGCGTGGTTCGCGTGGTGCGGCGGGAACGCCTGCACCTGTCCCTGAGAGTGGGCATGGTGCCCGTGGTGGACCTGCGCCTGCGCGTGGTGGTGCGCGGCGGCCATCGACGGGAGGCGGCTCGTCCCCGGGGGCGGCGAGCGCGCCGAGGACTTGAAGGTCGTCGTGACGAGCGGGCCGCGCTTGTGTGGAAACTGGTCTGGACGGGGGCGCGAGTGCGTGCGTTCGAAGAGACCACACTTGTTGCAGAGCTAGATAAGAACAAGCGAGTCAGTATCGGGCACGGTGAACAGCGGCGAGGGAAATTCACGCACCACTTTGCCTGGCGTCAGGCTCGACCGCCGCCAGGTGCTCGTATCCGTGGTATGGCAGTTGTAGCACTTCCTCCGGACGCGGTCCGACAGCTTCGTCGCCGCATCGTTTGTGTAGATGATGTAGTTCGGTTGGCCAGGGTACGCAGGCTGCGCGTGGGCACCGTATGAGGGACGGACATTGCGCATGAGACCCGTACCACCGTGCGCATAGGCCGATGCATCTGCAGGAGGATAGCGCGCACTGGGGGCGCCAGGCGGCGCATATGTGTAGGCTCCCTGCGGGGGAGCCGAGCCAGCAGGAGCTTGCTGGTAGTAGGGAGTGCCGTTGCCGGAAGGAGGGAGCTGGTACGCGGAGACGGGCATGTCAGGGTGGTGTTCGCGAGGATCGTAGTAGTAGGAATAGGAACGGGAGTGGGTCGGGAGACTCACCGGAGGGGAGGGCGAGATGGAGGAGCTGGCGAGACTGGATGTGGACATGGCGGGGGAGTGGTGGAGAGTCGCGATGGGGGGTGGGGTGGGCTGCGAGTGCATACGCTGGTAGCCGTCGTCGGAGTGGTGGCTGGAGATGACAGGCCAGATCAGTCAGTGTGAGCGTGCCGCTCCAAGGAGAAGTGGGACGTACGCAGAGTGTCGGTCAGCCTCGACGCGGTGGGGCATGAGCCGGTAGTGGTGGTAGTCGGGATGGGGCGGGGGCGGATACGTGTAGACGGGCTGGAACGCGTAGGGATGAGGATGCGCGTGCTGGCGCGACAAAGAAACACGATCGAGACGTCATCAATGATGGGAGGACGTGGATGGCAGGTGCAACTCACCCAGTGATGATCGGGATACGGCGGGGCGATTTGGGTCGGAGCAGGCGCAGGCTTGATGGGCTGCTGGTGGGCGGGCGCGTCTGGGGCGACGGCGGGCGAGGGGTGGTCGAAGGGCTCTGCGGGGTGGGCAGAGGGGCTGGGACGGTCGGGCTGGTGGTCGCTGGGCTGTGGAGGCAGCGATGGCGGGGGAGGAGGTGATGTGTGGCGGGGAGTCGGATAGGGAGAGGACGGGGGAGGAGGTGATGATTTATAGTTGGCGGACATGGCTGGGGCTGTCCCGGGCAGCTGTGCGGGAAGAACGATGGAGATGGCGTCCTGGATTGGATCAAGAAGCCACGGGCGCCCGCCAGTGCGATTCTCTGGCCAGTGTGCGTCCTGCGACAACTTATTTCTTGCCACCCACATCCCATCACTTTTTTTCACGCGCCGCCCCAACCGGCTCAATCACCGCGACCTTCCCACGCATCCGGCCGGCCGACACCCCGACACCCCGCGACAGATCCCCCCATTGTCCACCCACGTCCCGCCGTCCTCGCGTCCATGCACGCTCGCCACGCCCCTCGTCGCCCCCAGCACGCCATCACGTCCCGAGCTCGCGCCGTATGCGGCCCCATGACTGCGCGGCGGATGGGCTCACACCTTATCACTGCGACCCTGAATGCGCGTGACGGCTCGAGTGCGTGCGGCCAATCTAAGATATCCATACCTCCCCTGCTCTCCCTCGCCGGTCTGCAGCGCGATTCGATACGATGCGATCCAGCGATGGGCTGATGGGCTGATGCCGCATCGACATCAGCCCATCTCGCCATCTCGCGCTCCAATCTGCCATCCGGCGACCTATGCTGCGCCCCGAGCCCGCCTCCTTATTTGCTTCCTCGAAGGTTCGTCCGCATCTCGCCGGTGCACGCCACCGCCAGACGCCAGTCCCCAGAGGACGCACGACCCCGGCGTCCGCGGAGGCATTCCTGGCAGACCGGGTGCGTCCTCCTTAGCCATAGCGAGACCCGCCCGCGTCGTCGACCTCTCGCAGGGAAGCCATGTGCGCGTGATCCCCCAGCCGCCCACGGCACGACTCGCCGTTCCTTCGCCACGCCTGCTGATACCACTCCCCCAGACGACGACGCACTCGGCGACGCTGCTTACTCCCTGATCGATCAATGGGATGCATCCTCCCAGACCGCAGATTGCGATTCCGTTTCAAGATGGGTCACCCAGATCCCACCCACTCACCGCGCTTCCCACGTTCATCATTACGGTATGCGTATCTCCGGATACGCTGCTGCGTCACGTCCCAATAATCAATGACCCGTACCGTATGCCGCTGCCTTTCACCGCAGACACACCCGGCTGATAGCGCGACGACCCTGGTGTTCTTTGCGCGCGCACGTATTCCCTGACGCGCTTCCACCCAGAGGCCACCGTTCAACGGCACCAAGCCTCACAGGACTTATCTACCTATAGTCTTCCCTTCCACAGGCTGGACACGGAAGCCGCCCTGCTTATCACACCGCGAGGGGTATAGGCACGCGCTGCAGGCTCCATGACGAGCATTAGTGCCTCGCCCTCGACGCTCGACGTCCGCCAAAACACACAAGGTCGTCTCGTGCGGACCTATTCGCCGCGGGGCATGTGCTCGCAGACAGACGGTGCCAACCTTATAGTTGCAATGATAACAACTATGCGCGTCAAGCCCAGCTCAGCAGGTGGTTTGCCATCAATGGTCGCCCAGGTGTATCGTATCCTCGCTGTTCCGTCGCAACCACCCGCACTCTGAGTTCGTGCGCAATCCCCGCGTCCTGCCGGTGCAAGGCCTTCATGCGCTGGCCACCACCTTGGACAGTCAGCCGCCACTGCGTAAGGGTGGTCCGAATCAATGTAGGGAGGGATCTCGAGGAGTGGGTAGCGCAGTTGCCAGTAGGTGTCCTCGTCGCATCAGAGCTGGGTACAGATCAATCACTCCCCCGGACGACGTAGGCAGTGGAGATGCTGGGCTGCTCCACGTTGTAGCAACAAGCCTTCCTAGAGTCCTACAACTGCCCAGCATCATTGCCCGCCGTCTCGACATTGCAGTGCGCAGTTCTGACACATCTATGACGAGATCTGGACTCAATGCTGCGTAACTGTTCGCGGGTCCGCCGATGCCATCTGTGGTACAAAGTTTGGCTACGGGCGATGGGTGATGCTGATGCACGCGGCAAGATGGCGTCTCTCCTCCGTTTCCCGTATCACATCGCGTTGTCACCCCTTCATTGTCGAGCGGAGGGCTCCTCAGCACTTCTCGCGCTGGCCACACTGCACTGGGATGCCGCAAAGACGGGGGCTATACCGCGCCAGGACGTCCTGCTGTCCGCGATGTATGGAAGGCCTTTCCTCCTATTTACAGACGCGTCAAGCCGAGGCTGTGATGCGGCCAAACCACAATGATGCGGGATACAATTACATACCCATTCACTGGCACCTGGCAGGCGGCAGGACACGGGCCTGAATCGTCGTATGCGGCGCTCGCCTGCGCCACAAGGCCGTCGACGATACCGAACGCCGAGCGCGGCAAATGCCAGACGGGGCCAATATACTACTAGGCGCTGGGCGATGGCGGACTGCAATGCGCTCGCCCAGGAGGTCGCACGATCGCGACGTTACCGGTGTACCGCCGCGGACTGGTAGTTGCCTCACATCCCTACGTCGATCCAGTGTCCTCTGTACGCCTCATGAATTCACTCGTCTTTCGGTACCCGCTTGACGTTCCCGCGATCCTATACTGTGGCGTCGGAGGGGCCGCGACGTTGTCCGTGGGATGGAGCTGGAGAGCGCAAAAGAATACGGAGAGTTTCACAGACCCGACGTACGTGGCTCAGACGCGGTAATATGACAGTTGTTGCAGCGGTAGTGCCACAACAAAATCACGATGATGCACATCTCTTTGTGGGGAGGAGAGATATTGTCGCTGTCGTGCACGAGTCGGACGCTGTGAGCTCACGGCCACTCGATGCACTCGGCACCTATAACGACAAATCCTGGCACCTTCCTAATCCTCTTCCCTCCGTCGGGCGTCTCCGTTCGCTGTCTCCGAAGAAGACGTCCCCAAAACCACCGTCGTGCTACGCGCGGAGCCGTAGTGCTTTAAGCGGCATCACTGATACCATCGTCGTCGACCCGCCCCGTTGCAGCAAGACGACCGCCGTCCCGGCACTAGCCGCATTACCAGAAACATCCGCCATTTGACCCTTGCGCTGCATCGAGAACAACGGTGTTGTACGGGTTCAGCCGCAGTGCAAACATTAGTTCATCACGGAGACGACCCAACCCGGGTGCTGACCACAGTGGCTCTCGCTGGCGCCGCGAACCACGGCCGCTGAACGCATCAGGACGACCTCGTCGCAAAGCCCACGATCATCCCGGTAGCACCGCGCACCCCCCTCCCAATGCAGTCCAGCTCAGCTCCCTCCGCGCAGATCGTGTGGTGGCGGAGGCCTGTCGCTGACGGCGGGTGACATATGACCCGAATGGGCGGGCGTGCGAGCTGCGAGGGTTCAGGACGCAGACCCAGGCGAGCGGGCTCGGAGAAAGGGCGCGGCAGCCCTATAATTAACGGATCTCGCCCACGCCCTCTCCGAGACCGGGCTGCTGCGATGGCGGCGGCGGCGTGGCCCGGTATCATGACCCCCTGCCAGGGCATGCTCTATAGAGTTCCGTCGCGCGTGGGCGACTTGGTCGTGATTGGGTCGGCCATCTGTTCGCCCTCCTCCTCCCCCAATCGACAGCGTGAGGCCCCCTTTCTATCTGCCGCCTGTCATCCTCCTGCGTGCGCTCTCTGCAAAGAAGGAACGCGACTGCTCCAATAGCGCACCGAGACCACTAGCTTTGTTAGACATGGTTAACGTTCATCAACGACGGCCTCGCACTCTAGAGCCTCAGCACGGTCTTCGCTGATCATCATCAAGACGCACTGTCCATTCAGCTACGTATGTCCCCCTTCTCGCTGTTTCGTGCAGAACACGATACATTTGGGCTCACTGCATTGTCCGCATCTGTCTCACACTCGACGGCGGGGATACCCCCATCGCCTCTCGGCCGACGCAAGCACACGTTTTCCGGGCAGAGGCAACCGCGGAAACCGCCCATTGAGTACTAGATCACAGGTTCGCGCCCTTCGCCGGGTTGGAATAATTCAATGAACACGTCCATGACCAATAGCCTGTGCGTGGGCCTCCTTTCCCATCATCACAGCAGTTGAAGCACCCAGCGCAGTTCACCCCTTGGGCATCGAAAGATGCACACACGACTGTCGGCGCACAACCCAGATCGGCAACGAGCGTGCAGGGGCTGCGAGATCAGACGGGCGGAGCGGCTTTCTGCGTGCGAAGATATCGACATGGCTCGTACTAGCGTGCGGTAATACGTGATGCCATAGGCTAAGATAATTGCGCGCGTGCGCTCTCTGCGGTGGATGATGCATCGAGATCGTTGATGGTGCTGTGACCGCGAATTACTGTTGGAGATCATGGGCGCTGCTACACTCCCGCGAGATGGGGTCGCGATACCGATGCTGACGGAGACCTTCGATGGCGGACGCTTTGTGTGCCGACATTGGATGGTCGGCGGGCAATGTAGCTAACCACTCAAGGCTGTAATTCAATGGCTCGTTAGGCCTTCCGCCGGGGGTTTCAGCCTTGTGAGTTCATGACGCTTGCCGTTAGCCCGGAATCTCACTCCACACACTTCCATTACACGCGGGGACTCGACATGTCGCGCTGTTAACAGTGCATGGCTCAAAATGCGACTATATGTCCGTTGCACGCCGGTACCCTTTTCGTCGAGGTGGCCCGAACAACACCGGCGCAGCCGTGGCAGGCTGAGTCGCAGCTTGCTCGCGTTACAACTCACGATTCAATGCCTGGTGCCCGAGGTATTGCTACAGTATGATCAGAGCAGTGGCGAACAGTTGACACTAATTCTGATTGTGGGTGGCTACTCGGAGGCGGCTTGTAGTTTGAGGCCTAGTGGAATAGTAGTGGGTAGACACTTGGCGGCGGCACTCATCTTGCTAGATATAATCACGATTCTCCTTGTCATAGCGTTAGACTCGGGTGTCCACCTTCACCATTCTATTCTTCCGTAACCATTCCAGATACCCGTCCCCGCCCGCATGCCGGGAATGGATCATGTTCGGACTCCACAGGAGGGCAGACTGGCCTTCGCCGTGGCAATGAGGTTGTAATCTATGCCAAGGTCCGTGATACATCAGCCCCCAGTCGTGCAATTGCAGAACGAAAGATGCGCTCACAGCCCGTCAACCACAAGATAGTCGCAGTCGCAATGCTCGCTCATTTGCGATGCGCGTGGCTTCTGTGTGGTGCAGTTCTCTTTCTTGAGGAGAGGGATTTCCTACGGCGGACTCACGGCCGTGGCCAGATCGTAGCACATTCGGCCAGTGCGGTCTTAACAGCGGCAAGTCTCCTTCGCCGACAGTGCCATGTGCGTGGTCCATCTGTCGATCGGAAAGCTCTGGGATGCTATCTTAGAACACCGTTGCGTCTCCCCAGTGCCATCCTGTCACAACGCCGATGTTAGGCCGATGGGACCTTCGCAAAGAATCAATTTCGGTTGTTAGTGAAACAAAAAAAGGGGGGGCTCACCCTGACTTCGAGGGTAAGCATCGCAAAACCTAGGATATGGACACCTGCCGCCATGGCACCGCGCTGCAGATATAATCACGGCACAATTGCGGTATGCATGTGTTAGATTGATCGGATGTTGGATGTTTGAACCTGTACGTGGATTGCACTTAGGTTCCAGGGTATGACCGAGTGGCTTGGGCTCGTCCATCATAGGGAAACACAAACACAGGCGACGTGCGCTGTTCTATTGTCCGCAGTTCCTGTGGTTCCTGTGGTGGGTTCGGACATTGAGGCCGGACTTGCTGGCACTCCACGAGGGGAGATAGCGTTCGACTCATGTCATCTATCGTCCCAAACTGTTTCCATGCACAAAATATTCTGGTTCTCGTGCTGATATTGCAACGCGATTCGTACATGGGACAGCCATCTGCCCCTGGGATATCGCATAGCCAGAGCCTCATGCGGTGCTGATGTCGAAGAATGGACATACTGGAGAATCTACTGAGCGAAGGTTTTTGGTCAGGAAATGGCAATGCTTTGCGACGGGAAACATTACCATCAGTCCCAGTAGTGGTATCAACCTCTTCCCACCTCTGGGTACACGACTTCAAGTCTACCGCCGTCTCGACTCATGAGCCTGAGTATGTTCTGTGGAGTAGAAGACATTCAATGTCGGATGCAGGCATCATATACGTAGTAAGTTAGCAGTGACTATTCGACCACTCACCGGGCCTAGAGTAGATCATAGCGAGGTGCAGACTCCACGTAGGAACCGGCATCCGCTCAGATCTCTATCCACAGCAACACAGCGACTATCTTGCTCGTATCTGGTGGGTCGGTTGTTTGCCTCCTTCCATCATCAGTGGCGTCTGATATCGCCAGCACTTCTCTCAGCACAGACCCTGTGATCAGCCTCGGGCGTTGTGCAGTGATTTCGTGTGTGGCAGCGTCGATGCTTCTATCTCTGCTCGGTCCGTAGCGTGCTAGTGCCGCCGGACCACGACTCGGCGAGTCTAAGTGCGTGTGTCCTATGAAACGGTGTGGTCCAGAACCATTGACCTCCGATGCCTGTCCAAGTCCTGAGAACGACCTATCGCGCATGTCAGCATCACACTGGATTGCATACCATCACGGTTGGTATTCAATTGACGGGCGAAGTTCGGATCCAATATTTAGATCATGATCTGATGAGGACAATGCAGAGTGTGGTTTGTTGTCAGTTGGTATCTGAGGTGGAATAATGCCCGCGAGTTGCACATCTATGGCTCATTGATATTGTAGCAGTATGGTCACTGGTTTGATGAAAGTGAAAGAACGGCGCAGGCGCTAATCGTTTCCTGCGCAAGCGGCCAGTGCGGTGCGGGCGTCTAACCACGGAATGATAGCAGACTCAAACCACTTACGAAGTCCCCGTCCAGTCGGTCCTCATACTACTTCGATGACAGTACCTACCTCTCACAGCGCATTCACACATGATTATGGCCTGAAGGAAGTGATCATTGACATCTTACGGTTCACGTACCATGGGTGCGTGGACTCTTTCTCTCGAACGCCGACTAGGCTGTCAAGTCAGTGAGCCTATCATCATGCACCCAGCCTCCGAATCATTGCCTAGCCAGTACAGTTGCCCACGTAAATCTGCAGAAATTTTGCAGATGCAGGGTCGATAAACCGTTTTCCGCCACGGGATCCAGCGTATCGCAACAGCTTGAAGTTTTGCGACAGGTCAAATGACATCTATGCCGACGTTCAATTGACTGTAAACCGATACACATACAAGGTATATACAAGGGCGGTTGTATTCTTGGCGGACTCCATTCACACACTGCCTACGCTGGCTACAGCATGTGGCCAATAGCTAGTAATAGTTGCTTTTGCGCTTCTGAACAAGACAACGAAGATTAGTACTTATTCGTTGCAATTGACGGAAGAGTGCCAGCTAGTGGACGCTGGTGCCCTCGTTGTCGTGTTTAGCTGCCCTGACGGTGCCTTCTTGTCACTGTCAATGTCCCCCATCGAGTGGAAGCATGCACCAGGCACGTCCGAGCTTAGTGACTCTAGGAAGCCTCGTGAAGTATGTCTGATCAAGGCATCATGGGCACAGGCTACCTGGAATACCCCCACGCTCGGAACTTCTACAGGCCTCGAGGTGCTATATGAATGGGCGGGCGCGCTCTGAGTCTGCGGATTGGTGAGAACGAAGCACCGGGTGTTACCCGACGCTACTTCGGGCATGCATATCGCACCTGTCTTGCTGTAGTCCATATGCTATAGTCTCATTTGACTTTTTTCGGAGAAACGGACGGGCATTTGTTATGCGGACTGATAAAGAGCTCGGCGTTAGATAGCCGTCACAGGCCGTCACTCGCGCAACTCCTATGGACGATGTAGCAATGGAAGTGTGCCATAACCAAGTTCCCTCAGCGGACCTCAGTCCTTGCACGGGGGCGCGATTGACTTCGCGTCCATGCGGTAACTTGACACGGGATGTTTATTTCTACCAATGATCACCCGTGTCGTAGATCAATGACACTGGGTAGGTTTTCACGGGAAGGGACTTGGTGGGATGAGAAGAGAAGAGAGGTTGGGCAGGCCGTAAGGGAAGGGATTTATTCCCAGCGTTTTAACGTTTCTCTTTCGATCTTTCTAATCCTTTCTAAATGATGGGAATTCAACGTCGTCACACGTGCACGTGACCACAGAGGAACGATTTGGACTGCATCCGCCGCTCGATCGACAACAGCCGCCACCAGTCAGCCTCGTTCGCCACGCAGTTACAACGTTGGATCCAGAGAACCCAAGTTGGGTACAGGCCCTGTATCGTCAGTCGTGCATGCCGTCACTCACAATGATCGCACAACGACTGACACCAGCGTTGTCAGCGCCAGCGGCCATCGCACGTTGGTGAACGAGTGAGCCGACCTCAATCGGTCCGCCGGCTAGCTTTCGTGCCGTGGTCTTTCGAGGCGCCAGCCACGCTCAAAGGCAGACCGACGTGAAGCCTCCGAGGCTCTGCTAGCCAGTTCTGACGACCATCCCGCTGTCGGTGCTATCGTAGAACTATAGTAGATTATATGCGTCATTAAGACAGTGTGCGCCGACGAAGAACGCACCACTACAAGTCCTAGATGACCAGGAACTTCAAACACGTCAGGCCTCCGGCCGACCACGCCGAACACTGCAGTCGCTACGTTGCCGCCTTTGATGAGCAGTTGTCCCCTCTCGCTGGGGTGCTCTGAAAAGCTGGAGAAAGCTACTACTGCTACCTGAAGTACCTCAATGTTCTTCGAGTCACTGGACTGAACGATTGTCGGGAAGTGGCGACTGTTTGCCTGTAATAGCGCTCGAAAAAATCTATTGTTTGAAAAAGGAATGTATTTGTGCTTGTTTGCACATGTGGGCGCCCCATGTTGAACTCGAACTGCAACGTGCGGTGATGAAGGCTCTGCCCCTAACCTCTATGCTGGTTTCGTTCCTCACACTACTCCCTTATCTTATCGGTATATTTGCATACTCTAAGCTGTTGTATTATCTTGTCTCTTGTCTTGGATACGTCAAAATTGACACATGGGCACGAAGCGCCGTTTTGATTCACACAAGTTAGTCGAGGGAGCGAACCCAGATGTATGTAGAACGCTGCCTCTTACGCTCTCACTTACTCATGATATACCGCGCAGCTGCAGTCCGATATCCACGTATATGCCGCTCGTGTGTCACAATTACACGCTCGTCTGCTAGCGGCCCTCGACAAGCTGGACACCCTTCGGGCGAAGCACGACGAGGATATGGCTGCTGAGAAGCGTGTAGGGGATGTGCTCACCCGAAGACTTGAACGATTCCAGAGGTATATCAAGGAGTCACGCGCGGAATGGGATGACACGCGTGAAGCGTTGTCGATCGTAATCGAGAAAGGTGCGTCCCCGATCGCCTCGGGTGGAGGATGTGGCTGGGCTCGCCGTCAATTATTTTGCTCATAATGTATATCCCTACGTGTAGTTGAACTTGCGAATGATTACTCGCTGTGGCCGCACAGTCAGATGTGTATGACCTCCCCTCTTGGTCCGTAACCCGAGGCATCTAAACGCGCTACCCGTTATTCACGACGGGACTATCAGAACCCTTACCCGACCCCAAACCAGGAGCTCCAAGCAAAGTTACTCTGGGAAATTCTGCCCAGCTCTACGCCAAAGCGGTCATTGCGTCTCTCAGAGAAGAGCTAGAGCAGGAACGCAGTGCCCATGCACATACCCGTGCGCAAGCGGAGGCTGACTTTCTGGCTCTATCAGCGCGCCTTGCAAGGCGCGAAGCAGAGCTGGAGGAGTACCACCTCACCGGCGCTGGATTGTCTCGTGTTGATGAAGAACCCGGTGGCGCAGCCGAGGGAAAGCGCAAACGAAGACATGAGCGGCCACCTCTCGCGCGCCCAACATTCTCGCACGGAGAGACAATCCAGATCCTAGAGGTGACTGACGCACGAAACCGTGAGCTAGAGGCAGAAGTAAGGCATATGCGCCAGTCGGTAAGCCTGCGCTGCACCTATATTACCCTCACGCTGACAATCAAGGCCGCCCCTCCCTGTGACTAGTGTGATCAGGCACGACCATCGACACCGTCGAAGCCTGGACGTCACGCAGAGGCCAACGACGGGTGCATCGATGAGTCTAAAGTAGCTGATCCACTACTAAGCCACAGACGCGAGGATTCCCACACCATGGAGGTCGCAGCTTCAGCCGCCATATCTGGTCGTACACGCGTCCGGTCTGCGCCTCCAGATTATCATTCTTCACCTACAGACGCTTTGGTCCCTACACTTGGTTTCGCACAAGGCCAGACTACTACTGTGTTTAAAGGCTCATTAGCTGATTCTGACACTCTCGTGTCAAGAGGGACAGCCCTTCACCAACTGCAACAGCTCGTCGACATCTTCGCTTTGCAATTGGATGGTTTCTCAGCCGAACGTAATGCACTCAAGGCTGCATTAGAAGCCAAGGAGCAGGTTCGTTCCAATGCCATCAAATCCTCTAGCGCATAGTGACTTGTTTCTCCTCAGACTGATGATATACGGACACCTCATGAAGACAGTGATACTCACGGAGGTGACGATGAATGTCATCGGTAGGAATACTGAGTTGTACTTGTGGTCATCGTACACTCATGTGTTATCCAGCAGACTACGGGAAACCGTGCATAGTCTGACCCACTCGTTAAACGAGCTGCGCGCATCTAGTCAGGCGCGGGAGGCACGACTCCAAAGCGAACTGGATATGATGCGACTGGAGGTTTCAAGGATGGCGTCCCGGGAGTCCACCATGGCGCTCGTGGACCCCGAGGCAACCGCTAGAGTTGATGCGCCGCACAAGGGCATACCACCCTGGTCGATACCTGGAACCCCTCACAAGCCGCCGAACATTCTGGACGACGGAGATAACGAATGCCCAATGGAACTCGCAACACCCCTGCAGCCCACCATCGTCTCCGTACGCAAAGATATATCAGACTTGGGCGGTGCACCCTCTCATCCTCCAAGCCCTTCCCTTGTCCCTCTGCTACCTGCTCCACCAGCTGCCCCTCCCGCTTATGATGCCCCGATGATCGAACAACCGAGCCCTCAAGCCCTGTTGCCGTCTATATTGCTATCCTCCCCTCTTCGAGACAACCCTCTTTGGTGGCTGCACCCACGATCTCCTGAGGGCATCTCCGATGTCGCAGACCCCGACATGGACGCCCCGCGGAGGATGGAGATCATCGAGCGTGAGCTCCTGTTTGCACGACAGGAGCTCGCCGCAAAGAATGGGGAGCTAGAGGAGCTACGTGGAATTGTTGAACAACTACGGGAGCTCGTGTATGCCGAAGCGGACGGCGAACAGGGAGAGGTACAAGAGGGATAGATACGAGCTTGCCCAGATATATTACCAGAGCGGCGTCGACTGATAGCATCCGCGGCCATCCTAGACCCGCACAACGACTTCAGTATACATTCTGTTATCCATCGGCTATGTTACCCGCAGCGTTACTTATATGAGGAGCAGGAGGAACTTGGAGGAGACCGCCGTGGGAGACCGGAGGGCGCTAGATCTAAACTGCCTGCCCACCTCGCCGAGCAACGCGCCTCGCACTCACTCTATGATATGCCACCTCGCTCTTCGTCGTCAAGGTCGAGCGGCCGAGGCTTCCAGCCGGCTCACGATGCAGCAACCTACCGTGACCTATTGCTTTTCGAGAACAGACTGAAGACGAACGTACTGTCGCTGAATCGCAGAAAACACCGCTACCAACGTGCGTCTTAGGACTGAGCTCTGTACGTAGTCTCTTCTCACAGCCTTGCCCAACCTTTAGTCTTTCTCGCGCAGCTGCTTATCATCATCGCATTCCTCTCCAGTGAAGTGCTCCTACAGACCAACCTGCTTTCGATCCCTTATATGCTCCTACTTCGCAACGTGCTCCCCGAAGTCTATGGGGAGGTTGGGGATGTCAGCATCAGCCCCTACTTCACCACGGGCCTCTTGTTGGTCAGTGTCATGACATTGGTCCTGTTCTTCGCCTCGGGAATGTACAGTGAGAAAATCGGGTATGCCAATCGGTGCGTTTGCCATACACTCTCCTCATACTAGAGAGGAGCATTGAACACGTACACTTTGCATGCTGTGAAGATATGCGCCTCATGCCAACCGTGCACTACGAAACCTCAATATGTACCTTAACGTGCGCCAACCACCACTGCGCTCAAAGCTCCCTTCCTTCTTGAACCCATTCACTCTCTTATTCCCTCGACCGACCCCTTCTCCCTCCCCTTCCCCGCCAACAATCCCTGCACGCCGTCGTTCGCCTTCGCCACAGGCTAGTAGGACGAAGCGCAGTTCTTCCGTGCCCATCCCCCCAATACCTCCTGCCTCCAACCCACGCGGAGAGCTCATCTTCTCATCGCGAGTCGACCGGAGCTTCCGTGAGAGCTACGAACGCTATCGGACCGCTTTCGAGAGGCGACGGGGGGAACGCGAGCGTATAGAGCGAGAGAAGACGTGGCGCGGGTGGGTGCTCTCGAAGCTCTCATGGTCGAGTCCACCGCCGATGTCCCCCGTTGTTCCCCCCACAAGCGCCGTAGGGTCGAGGCTGAGGACGGAGAGCAGGCGAAGCAGCCACACAAGCGACAGCATACCCTCCTCAAGAAGGACGAGCATGCCGCCATCTACGCTCGCCCCATGAAACTGGCGTTCCTGCCGTCCAATTGAACAGTATTACTATTGGCCTCTGTTGTGTCGCAAATGTATCCATATTGACCAATGAAGTGCCGTCGCAACGACATTTGTACGCTGAGGTCATTGACGTACCTGTATGCCACCCAGTGGTTATGCTCGCACCGATGAAATGGCCGCGTGGGCTCACAACTCGGAGTCGGTGGTCTGCGCGCGTTCGTCGGATCCCACCCTCTTGGCGCTCTCTTCTGTCCACAACTTTCTCTAGGTACGTGGTGTTGTCTACTGAAACTGTGCCCAGAGGGTTTACGACACTGATGAGTTTCCACATTGTTTCTCGAAGACCTCAGGGTTGCTTCAGTTTGTCACATACTCAAACATAGGGTGGTGTTCTCAGTTGGCGCTTTCCGAGAACATTGACTGCATCATCATGCACTGTGAGTGGGTACATCTACTGATATGTATACATTTCTCACTGCGCTCATTGGAATATCACGTCACTCTACAATGCCCTCGTTCAATCTCCAGATCAAATAGTCCTTCCAATACACTATTGGCTCTTCCACATTGCCTTGGTCCAACGAAAACGCCACAGGGAAGACATCCATGGCGTGCATGTCTGGATCGGAGAGACGCATTACAACAAGCACCGCGTCGCTCGGTCCCCGGTGGATGGTTGCCTCCTCCCTGCAAGTATGCAGGTTCAGGCGCATCTCGGCGATGCATTGTTGGGAGAACGCAGATGCGAGAGTCTCGTACTGCGCATCTACAACGTAGAAGCGTTTCTCGGGCCGCGCACGGAGGGCATTGGGGCGCGTGCGCAGCTTGATCACTAGTACGTCCTCGCGATCCTTCGACGTCGCCACCGGATCTGTCGATAAGGGTGGACGATAGTCGAAGCGAGCCGCGTAGATGGTAGACACAGCGATATTGGCGCGATGCTTGCGCGTGAAGTTGCGAAGAGCTTCGAACCGTTCGAATTCTTGGGGGCGCGACGACAGTGCGTCGTGCGTCTCTTGATTGAGCTTGCATGTTCGTCTGTGCACCGGCCATGCAGCCTTTTGACACTGTTTGCTCTACAGAGTAATGGATAGGACATCTGGTTCAGCGTTGCGTTGTATGCACGACGAGGTGTAGTAATAACTCACGCAGTACTGGTTAAGCCCGCATCCCCCACACTTTCTCATTACTGCTCCTCCAAGTTCATGTCCCTGTCTCGTACAGTGCCCACACTGTTGCGTTCGCCGAGTAAGCGTTTCACGAGGATCTGAGAAGGCATGCCTGTGCCTAGCATCCCTGGCAGGAGGAACTGCGATCCGCTCGGGGTTCATGTTTCGAATGAGTCGGAGGGTGTTCACTGATCTTCAGATACAGCCTGGTAGTGATAGACAGATACGTCGTGGCAAGTTTATACACGTGACAATGCAAGGTTCGGGGAACATGATTTCTGTAGTGTCTGACTCGGACTTATATCCTACATAGCACACCTCATATTCTCTTCTACTTCCACCAAGTACTGGGTGAAGCCCAGTGAAAATGTCGAATTATCTCAGAGATTCTCATACAATCAGCAGCAATTCCCGAGTATCTAGGAGGACACCATCGATATGGGCAAACACTGGGCGCCATTACATTTCCCACGCTTACGCCTGCGTGTACACTGCTCGTGGAGTCGGAGGATTTCTCAGACTCAGAGTGTGTGCTGGCCTATAGGCGAGTGCACCTAAGTCACAGCTGAACATGAACAAGAGAACACAAGCACACACTGTCTGTTCACCTCCGGCACCATGCTCTATCCCTCCCATCTCGGGGCTCCTACCAAGACCCGTGCAGTTGTTCCCCACATGTGTGTCCACCTGCCGTTGATGTCAGCCTAACAGAGAGCATGATCAGGGATACACATACCGTATTGATGCCTCCGGAAGGAACACCGTTCTCCGGCACAGCGGCGTCCAGCCTCTGCGCCGCGTCGCAATCCTCCTCACGAGTCCCACTGTCGCTGCAAAGGTGTGTATTTCATTGTTCATCGTCAGGGTCTTCCTCATGGGCACATTTCGTGTGCGCCAAACGAGCAGGGAGGAGCCCATTCCGGACATTGGTGTCATGCTGACTCTGGTGTCTATACCAGGTGGATCGTTTTCACTGGGACATACCCTTCTTCTTGCATTTGCAACAGCCACAGGACCAAAGTTCCTCATCGGCTGTGTTGTTCTGTTGAGGAGCCATGTTGAGATGGTGTAACAAGGACTGGTGTGACTGTTGGTGCAGACAAAGATCAAACAGCGGTGACACATGTTGAAAAGGAGTGATAGGGAGTGGCTGTAAAGGCTAGTGAACGAACCTATGAGGGAAGCTGCTAGAGGGAGTCCTGTTAGGCACACAGGAAAGCAGAGGAAGGAACGATTATATTAGAGGGCATCTGAGCCCAGTATATATACATGAGAGGAAGGCATTATCTGATTATACAGTAAGCATATCAGATGAGGCCTGAGTCATGTCGGGTCATAATCATAAACTACGTGAGTCATCATGAATCAGATTATGAGTAATCATAAGATCATAATCCGGATCACTGAGTGGATACCGAGTGTATACCGAATGGAGTCCGAATGGATACCAAATGGAATCCAAATGGAATCCAAATGGAACTCGGTATAATCAGCTATCTATAGATAAGAAGAAAAGGAATGTAATCTACATATAGTAGCGTAGCAGAACATAAGAAAAAGTCCTTATCAGGAGAGCCTGATTAGATAACATTGATACGCCTGAGCTGTGGCTCTACCCCAATATGGTCGGGCCGGTTCTTTTCGCGCTGTAGGCCGAACATCAAATGGGACCACGTTGGACCATAGGATCGCTTATCGCGCAGCCTGGTGAGCAAGTCGGAATGCACTGCCTTGATCATCGCGACACGGGGACACACCGTCGCAGCCTATCGCGGCCTCGTTGCACGAAGGAACTCAAGCTGCACACTCGGGAAGTCAAATCATAGATGCTAGGTCGCATTGTCGAACTAGCTAGCGCAGTACACCGTGAGTCATAACTACTTCCGACCGTGACAGGGTATGAAGGGATGCGGGCCGCACCCATGCTGCCTGGCGTTCCTCGCCAAGCCTCCCCCTCGAGCAAGTCCACCTCTACCCCTTGCACCTCCTCGACCACGTTGCGGACCCGTCGGGGTGTTCAGAGCGCAAAGTGTATCGATCAGGCTGGGGCCCACAGGGTTCGTCGCGGGTTCCGGTACCAGCGCAGGCATCGTATCGTCGGGACCGTCAGTTGGCTCGGAAGGCTTGTTGCGACTCGCCTCAAGCAAGCGGTTGACCAACCGGGACATCTCACTCACAATCGTCGGCAAGGAATGGTAGTTGTTGAGGTACGTGGGCACTGTCGTGTACATGGGCAGTCCTACGGCGAGGTGAGTGTTCGGCTGGGACTGCTTATAAAGGACAGCCGCTTCCGACCAAGCGAGCGTCGAGAATGGTACTCCAACCCTCTCGATCTCGGGTGAGTCGCGATCCTTTAAGACCTCGTTGAAGTAGTCCAGCATCTCCTTGATCTCGCGGTACGCGAACGGCGATGGAAGGCTGCCGGGCTCGGCAGCGGTGACATGGCAGTACGACTCCAGTACGGCACGCTATCATCGCGGTCAGCGACAGCTCTATCGGGACACGGCAGCGATGTACCAGGTGCCAGCGGGCGCCATGCGCCCAGGCTAGCCACTCTCGCGACCTGGAGGGTTGGTACTGCGGTTCAATTGCGGTGTTGGCCAGCAAGACGTCGATAAGTCTCGCGAAGCGGATGCGGTGGGCATTTACAGTTGTCTCATTGAGGGACATGTTGCTTGTGTCTGGGGGGTTCGTCTCTCCGGTGCAGGTTCATATCTCTTCACCGTCGGGCATCTGTCGGGCACTCCCGAAGGTTCCATCGGAGTGCGGCTGTGCATATCGCACTCGTAGCACATGGTACTCAGCCATGTCATGGCCTCTCCGGACTGTCATGCAATGTTTCTGATTTTTGTGATTGGTTGTGTGTTCTCTCGGACGATATTTCTCATCATGTCGTGATTCATACGTGCTGGCCGGATTGTTCCGGTCAGGCGTGTCTGCCTGTACATTACCCTAGACTTTCCCCCAATACACCAGAGACCGTTACCCTCTCATTTCCCGCACATTCGCACATCTGTTTGTCGCCGAGACTTGTTCAACTTGCTCGCCCGTACGTAGGTCATTGTGCACTGTTCGGTTTGAAGCACTGGCTCGCAAGTCATTGCAAGGTCATTGCAAGGTCATCACTAAGTCATCGTTCGTCGCGCTCTATCGTCGCTCGTCGCAAGTGTACTCTTTTGCTGCAGAAACTAGCCCATACTCCTCCTTCCATCTTAGACCACCCCTAACACCCCTACTGTTCGTTCATTTCCTGAGCGCAGCCCTCGACCCCGTCGGAGCCCTCGTGCCATCCCTCGGTCTCCCGCACACGTGTCTTGCGTGGAGGGTTTCGTGCTCGTTCGGTCGCATCAATGTATGAAATAGTAGAAGTTCAACACTCCCACTTGTTCAAGACACTATGACCATGCCAGTTGACATTCGAAGTTTCTCTATTCCAGAGAGGGGAACATTCTTAGTCAACGCATCTGCAAGCTGGTCTTCACTCGCAACAAAGAAGATGTTGGTTTCACCCTTCTCATAGAATTCTCGGATGAAGTGATACCAAATTTTGATGTGTTTTGTGCGGAGGTCCACGGCAGGATTAACCGCAAGGAAAATGCTTCCTTGATTGTCCAGACACAAAGGAGTAGGAGCGGTCATATTGTCACTGAGCTCTTGTCCGAAGTTCCGAAGCCATGCCATTTGATGACATGCGTCTGAGGCAGCCTTGTACTCTGCTTCTGTTGAAGAGAGGGAAACTGTGGGTTGGCGTCTGGAAACCCAAGAAATGACACAATTGGCCATGAGGAACACAAAGCCGCTTGTGGAGTGCCTATCGTCATGGTCTTCTGCCCAGTCCGAGTCCGAATAGGCAAGAGTTGGAATCACCATCGTAACAAAGTGCATAGTCTTTTGTTCCCCTTAGGTAGCATAAGACGTATTGAGCGAGGCGCATGTGATGCTTCGACGGGTTCGAGGCAAACTTGGTGAGTCTCGTTATGGAAAAAGCGAGATCAGGCCGTGTACCGAGCATAGCATACATGATGCTACCAATGACACTCTGGTACTCAATACGGAACACATCCGTTGCACATTCGTGTTTTTCTCCAAAACTGAACCAGCAGGTAGAGGTGTCTTTGCAGGTTTGCAATTAGACATTTGGAACCTCTCCAAAATGGTCTGAACGTATTCAGATTGATCAACTAGAATCTGTCACTTTTGACGATCACGACGAATCCTAAGTCCTAAGAAGTGCTCCACTGGTCCAAGATTGGTCATCTGGTACTCCTTCTTGAGATGATTCTTTATTTGTTCAATGAATGATTTAGAATCCCCAAGAAGTAATAAGTTGTCGACATAGAGTACTACATAGCAGACTTGACCATTGGTTTTACTGGAGTACACATAAACTCCGGCATCCGAATATGTCCGTATGAACCCTTGGTTCAAAAGAGTTCTGTGGATCTTAGTGTTCCATTGGCGAGACACTTGCTTGAGACCATAGATGGCCTTCTTGAGGCAGACCCAATCCTCCTTGCCTGGAACTACCCAGCCTTCAGGCTGTTCCATGTAGATTTCCTCTTCGAGTTCACCATTGAGGAATGCTGTCTTGACATCCATAGAGTCCATCTCCCAGTCTTTGAGTGCAGCATGTGCAAACATATATTGAAGCAATTCAAAACGAGCGACTGGTGAGAATGTCTCATGGTAATCTTCACCCCAGACTTGAGTGAAGCCTTTCGCTGCTAACCGAGCCTTGTACCGGCCATCATGCTTTCGCGTGTACACCCATCTATTCTTGACTATCTTCCTGTTCTTGGGACGGGGAACCAAGATCCAGGTGCCATTCTGCTCATGAGACTTCATTTCAGAGCCTTCAGCGGCATGCCAGTGGTCCCACTCAGGAGATTTCCTTGTGTCTGAACACGAGGTAGGAACTGACTCAGATTAGCTAGCTTCCTTGAGAGCTTGCAAAATCATAAAGACTTCCGCTCGCTGATCTCCATGAGTATCAGTTCTACGGTTGATCCGAGCTGGAGGCTCATCACCATAAACATTGTCCCTATTCCTGTTTGGGTTCCTCCCAGCATTCTCACAACAAGGGCGAGCATATGCGGGCTGAGGAGGTTGTACAGGTTCTGGATGTTGTGCAGGTTCAGGGAGCTGTCTCTCAGGTTCTCCCACTGGTTCCGGTTCGTCAATGTCCTCATGAACATCTTTGCTCTCTACCGGTAGAGGAAACAGTATTTCAATCTGGTCCTCATTATCATCCTCAGAATCAGAGTCTACAGGATCGAAAATTGGTGGCCCCAGAGTCTTTGGATTGGCCAAATCTTTACATGCCGGAAAGGAATCTTCATCAAAGGTCACATCACGAGACACAATGATCCGTCGACTGGAGGTATCCCAGAACTTGTAGCCCTTGGATCCTTGCTCATATCCAACGAAGATCATCTCAACGGCCTTTTTGTCGAGTCTCCCTTGTCTTCGTTCCTTTGGCACATGCACCAATGCCTTGCAACCAAATACTCTGAAGTATGAAATATCTGGGACCGTGCCATCCCAGAGAGTTCTCGAGCATTGCCATTTAAGGCATCACATAGGCTGGAAATTGTAAATATGGACAGCAGTATCAACCACAAGTTGCCAAAAACTGTGACTAAGACCAGCATGGTGAAGCATAGCCGTAGCCTTTTCCATGATTGTGTGATTCCAGCGTTCAGCTCACCCATTTTGCTGAGGCGAGTGTGCTACCGTCTTTTGATGAACAATTCCATAGAATTTTAGACAGGCTGTGAAAGCATCAGAAGTATATTCCCCCCCTCGATCCGAGTGTACATTGATGAGTTTATAACCAGTAACATTCTCAGCCCATGCTTTAAAGTCCTTGAATGCTTGGAGCGACTCAGACTTATGATGAAGGTAATAGGCTCGTCCTAGACTAGTGTAGTCATCCAGGAACGAAATGAAGTACTTGAAACCACCATTGACTGCTTGGGTACGCATAGGACCATCTTCGTCTGTATGAACCAACTCGAGAGGTTTTGTAGCACGTTTGTAAGACATGGGGAACGGAGCACAATGAGATTTGCCCCATTGACATCCTTCACAAGGAGATTGATCTTCAACTGCCACTGGATCTACACCTTTTGTATGATCAGGTAAACAGCAAATAACTTCCTTGGATGGATGCCCCATCCGGCGATGCCAGGTACGAAAAGGGGTAGACAGCAGTGCTGCCGATTTCCTGTCCAGGACGTCCATAAATGAAAAAAATACAAGTTATTTAGGAAGTTGTACGGTGCTTCCATAACAACATTGCCAGAAACTTTGCCATGCGTAAACGGTTGGTCATAAATGACCATCTGACCTGAACCTTGAACAAGTGTATGTCCTGATTTCTCCACAATACCAGTAGAAAACAAACAGCCAGAAGCCTGAGGAATATATGCGACATTAGATATGGTAATCATCATGTGCACTGTTCCAACTGTTGTTAAACCTTTGATGGTGCCAGATCCTAGTGCTTCTATCTTAGCATTTCCTGCTGTACCAAAAACGACGGGAACCGTGTACGGTTTGTAATCCCAGAAATATTCAAGTGAATTGACGACCGTCTGACTTGCACCTGAGTCCATGAGCCACACAATGTGTTTGAATTGATGTGAATGAGACTTATTCACACCAGGGCAATAGAACAACAAGCTCAATTGTGCAGACCCAGCATCAGCAGACGTGCCATTATGTACAACAAGAGATGAAGCCACTAAAGAACCAGCAGTATGAGGAGGACAGACTCTACATGAAGGGTCTGTACAAGATGTGTACTTAACCTCCTCGACTTCTACCACCGAAGCACCTTGACCATTAGACGAGGACGAACCGGACTGAGTGACCTTTGTCCCATCCGTGGTAGTGTGAACAACTACCGTGTTCGCCTTTTTACCATTGCCATTGCCACCCTTGCCTTTCCCCTTGCCCTTGATGCCACCCTTCTGGGGGCGCAGGTGCGGGTACTTGATCCAGCATTGGTCCGAACCATGTTTCTTGCCACAGTGAGAGCAAGGACCGTTACCGTTGTGTACTTTAACCTGGGAAGTCTTTGACGCAGACTGTCCCATACCGGACCGGCGGAGAGATTCCTAGGAGAGAATGTTGCTGACAAGGGTCTCGACCTTCAACTCCTTGAGAACAGTAGTTGCCATGATGGCCGACACCATTGTCGAGTAGCTCTCCGGGATTTTTGACATCAGGAGGAGAGCCTGGGTTGGCTCATCCAACGTAATGCCACTGTTGACGATGTCCTTAAGTACGGTTTGGATCTTAGAAATTTGATCCTGCGTCGGCTTGTTGTCGTCCATTTCTCTCGACTTGATGAGAGACGAAAACTGCAACCAAATGTATGCTGCATCCGGTGTACCAAAATGTGCCTTGAGCGATGCCCACATGTCCATTGCCGATTTCATGACCTCCTCACCTCCTACTGTCTCGTAGAGAAGGTGGTGGAAACTGTTGTCCATGCACATGAGGATCACACCCTTAGCTCGGGCGTTCGCCTTTTTGTAATCCGCATCCTTGAGATCACCAGCCTTGAGAGCCTCATTGGCTTCAATGAACGTGAGGTAGCCGAGCATCTGGCTCGACCACACCTTATAGTCCGAGGACTTTTTGAGGACAGAGATACTGTCAGCCTTCATGTCCGACATGGTGGTCATGAGAATATGAAATTCGAAGAAGTCTGAGACTTCTTCAGAAACGGAGGGAGGTGGTAAACTTTCAAGAATGTAAGCGAGGTCAGGAGATAACCTTGATTCCTCTGCTTCTTCTTGAGATGGTGCTAGTAGTTCCTCTATGTCGTCTTCCTCGAAGAGATTTGATAGATCTGACAGTAAAGTAGTAGGAACAAATGATGGAGATAGGTTTACGGGAGAAACTTCAGGAGTAGGAGAAAACACTCTAGAGCCGGGGATAGATGGAGACCCATACTCTGGGATGGAAGCAAGATGCTGAGGTTCAGGTTCAGAACCCTCGAAAAAACTTGTGGAAGCAAACTCAGAATATAGATCGGTCTCTTGCCAGTTGTTTACTGAGATATCCCAGTCTGTGCCTTTGGCGTATGGACCTGACCACCTATTCTTACAGACTGTATCTTCACCTGCCCAGTACCCGTAGTCAGGTCGTGCAGGTCGTTGATGATAGTCTTGCTTCTCAGTGAAGTCGAATAAGTGCAGTAGTCCTTTGCAGTCGAATGGAGTTTCTTCTGCAGATTCTGCTGTTGTTGCTTCCAAATTCTCATCTAGCGAATGCTCAGACAAAGCCACAATGTGATGCTTGACTTATATAATATTCCAGTGATATGCAATAAAAATGTTAGGTACACCGACCTGTCTACAAAACGATCCAGTCCAAGTAGCCCCCGTTGGCTATGCTCATTAGGTCCTTGGTGACCTTCCTGTACTGCTTGACGAGCCGTTCCTGCGGCGTCGAGAATTCGACGGTGCCGACGCAGTGACAAGCCCACGAGATACTATCTTGCTGCTGCTTAGACCACTGATTGGCCTTGTCGAAGTTGTTGCTGACCCAATTTAATTGGTCAGCGAAGTGGTGGAGTGCTCGCTGGGAGTCTCCGAGAAGCGACTCGAAGAGGTACTTCTTGTTGAAGATTGCTTGATAGTGCTCGATGGTGGCGCTAACCTTTTTCTCAAGAATCCCTACAACTTCTTCAGTTGACTTCTTCTTGAAGTCAGGGAGCGGGCGAGGAGCAGGAGCGGAAAGTTGTTCAACAAGTGAACGAGGCTGGGTGGCGGGGTTTGAGCAGACAGGAGCGGGGAGCGGGTGCGACTAGAATCACAAAAACGTTAGATTGATGAGGTAGAGTCGGCGTCAACGGACCTTTCTCTCAGGTCTCGTTGGAGGATAAACTTTTTGAAAACAGCGTGAAGGCCCACTGGAAATCCGATCCTTCAGTGCTTTTGGCACTTCAGGTCGTCAAACGCTAAGTCTCTGATAAGACTAGCAAAACTTGCTACACTTACTCCTGGAAGCATAGTCTTGATAGATCCTGCAGGGATAGAAACAACTAGGTTTGCATGTGTAGCGCAGGGCTCATAACCTGTTTAAAGGAGTGAAATGGAAGTGGCTGTGAAGGCAGATAAACGAACCTGTGAGGGGAACTGCTCGAGGGAACCCGTTAGGCACACGGGAGAGCAGAGGAAGGAACAATTACATTAGAGGGCATCTGAGCCCAGTATATATACACAAGAGGAAGACATTATCTGATCGTACAGTATACCTATCAGATGATGTCTGAGTCGTGAGTCATCATCGTAAGCTTCATGAATAAGTGTTAGTAAGACGGTAAACGGAACTATAGATAACTGTCAATATCATATGACAAGGGAGTGGAGTTCCAATACCGAATGGAGTACCGAATGGAGTCCGAATGGAGTACCGAATGGAGTCCGAATGGATACCGAGTGGATACCGAGTGGAATGCCGAATGGAACTTGGTATAATCAACTATCTATAAGAAGAAAAGGAATGTAATCTATATATAGTAGCGTAGCAGAACATAAGATAAGTCCTTATCAGGAGAGCCTGATTATATAACATATGAAATAGTAGAAGTTCAACACAAAGTATGGGACGTGCCCCAAATGTGATTGTCCCGCCGACAAACTGGTGGACCCCGTACCGGCCCAGCCTCGTACATCAGAAAGGACTGCACAAGCACAAGCCATCTCAGAAGCCTTCAGGCCGAGCCATAACACTGCAGCTGCTGATGTGAGCTGCATGGAGCAGGACATCAGCGGTAACATGAAAAAGCTGTTCTGGGCTGACTTGCCCTATACCAACATTCACCTCTCTATCACTCCAGACATTCTGCATCAATTCTACCGGGGTGTTTTCAAGCACATCCTATCATGGTGCCAAGATTTGCTTGGACCAAAGGAGCTGGATCATCGTCTTCGCTGCCTTCCGCCGGCATTCGGCATACATCACTTCAAACACGGCATATCATCGCTCACCCAGGTATCCGGTAAAGAGTGGAAGGAGATGGCCCACATCCTGCTGGGCTGTCTCATAGGCAAGATCCCTAAGGCCGTCATGCTGGCTTTCTGCTCACTGCTGGATTTCCGCTCACTGCTGGATTTCATTTATCTAGCTCAATATCCCACTCATGACAATACTACACTATGGTACATGGAAGATGCATTGAAGACATTCCACCAACACAAGCACATCCTCATCACCCTCGAGATCCGTGACCACCTGAACATTCCCAAACTACACTCCCTTTGTTGAACTTCTACTATTTCATATGTTATCTAATCAGGCTCTCCTGATAAGGACTTACTTTGCGTTCTACTACACTACTATACATAGATTACATTCTTTTCGCTTCTTATCTATAGATAGCTTATTCCAGACTATACCGAGTTCCATTCGGCATTCCTCTTGGTATCCATTTGGTACTCCATTCAGTATCCCGTTCCTTCAGGACTCTGCTCCTTTGTCATATGATATTAATGGTTATCTATAGTTACCATCTTACTAACACTTACTCATGTAGCTTACAATGATGACTCATGACTCAGGCCTCATCTGATAGGCATACTGTACAATCAGATAATGCCTTCCTCTCATGTATATATATTGGGCTCAGATGCCCTCTAATGTATTGTTCCTTCCTGCTCTCTCCTGTGTGCCTAATGGGTCTCTCCCTCTAGCAGTTTCCCTCAGGTTCATTCACAGCCTTATAGCCACTTCTATCTCACTCCTTCAACAGGTTATGAGCCCTGCACCATTGTGCTAAACCTCGTTGCTTTTATCATCCCTGCAGGATCTCAAAGACTACACTCCTAGGAGTAAGCGTAGCAGTTTGCTAGTCTCTCAGTAGACTCAGTGTTTGACATCCTGAAGTGCCCAAGGCATTGAAGGATTGTATTTCCAGTGGGCCTGTGTGCCGTTTGCAAAAAGTTTATCCTCCAACGAGACCTGAGAGAAAGGTCCGTTGACACCGACCCTACCTCATCAACATTGATCCATTGATCTAACATTTTTGTGACTCCAGTGGCACCCGCTCCCTGCTCCCGTCCGCTCCCAACCTCGTGCCCTCGCTGAGCGACTATCAGACCACGCTCCGCGCCCGCTCCCTGACTTCAAGAAGAAGTCAACAGAAGAAGTTGTTGGGATTCTCGAGAAGAAGGTTAGTGCCACCATCGAGCGCTACCAAGCAATCTTCGACAAGAAGTACCTCTTTGAGTCGCTTCTCGGAGACTCCCAGTGCACCCTCCACCACTTTGCTGACCAGCTCAACTGGGTCAGTGACAACTTCGACAAGGCCAACAACTGGTCGAAGCAGCAGCGTGACAGCATTTCGTGGGCTTGTCACTGTGTCGGAACAGTCGAGTTCTCAACGTCGCAGGAACCACTTGTGAAGCAGTACAGGAAGGTCACAAAGGACCTGACTAGCATAGCCAATGGGGGCTACTTGGACTGGATAGTTTTGTAGAACAGGTCAGTGTACCTAGCATTTTTGTTGCATATATCACTGGAATACATATACAGTCAAGCATCACATTGTGGCTTTGTCTGAGCATTCACTAGACAATAATACAGAAGCACCAGCAGCTGAAGCACCAGTAACAGAGACAGAAGAAGCACCTGAAGAAGAATTCAACTGTAAAGGAGCACCCCACCTCTACAACTCACTTGAACATAGAGATTATCACGAGAAAGATAAAGACAAATTCTATCCTTGTGAACACACCATTTGTGAAAATTGGTTCTCTGATCAATATATCAGAGGTACTCATTGGGGTGGCATTCCTGTTGCCCATTGGCAAGAAACAGGCACTGTTTATTCGTTTGCTTCTGAATATTTTGAGGGTTTAGAACCTGAAACCACACACCTTGCATCTCTTCCTGAAACTGGGACACCTTCTATCCCCGGTTCTAGAGTGCTATCTCCTACCCCTTCTCTTGAGTCTCCTACTCCTCTCGTTCCAAATACACTTCCATCTGATCTCTCACATCTCTTTGATTCTGAATAGGAAGAAGACACAGAGGAATTACTCAAACAATCTCAAGAAGAAGAACCCGTTTTTGCATCTCCTGTTTTTTCACCTGTTGTTTTAGAAGAAGAGGTCTCAGACTTCTTCGAGTTTCATTTGTTGACCACAAGCATGTTGGACATGAAGGCTGAAAGCATTTCTGTCCTCAAAAAGGTGTCGGACTACAAGGTCTGGTTGAGCCAGATGCTCGGCTACCTCACGTTCATTGAAGCTCATGAGGCACTGCAAAAAGGTGACCTCAAGAATCCAGAATACAAGAAGGTGAATGCCCATGCCAAGGGTGTTATCCTTATGTGGACTGACAATTCCTTCCATCATCTCCTCTATGAGAAGATCAACGGAGAGAAGGTCATGAAGTTGGCAATGGACATGTGGGCTTCACTCAAAAGGCATTTTGGTACCCCCAACATGGCATTCATTTGGTCACAGTTTTCATTGCTCATCAAATCTAGAGAGATGGACGACAACAAGCCGATGCAGCATCAGATCAGCAAGATCCAAACCATGCTCAAGGACATCATCAATGGCGGCATTACCTTGGATGAGCCTACCCAGGCTCTCCTCATCATGTCAAAAATTCCGGACAGTTATTCAACAATGGTGTCTGCCATCATGGCAACAACCATGCTGACAGAATTAAAGGTCGAGACTCTCGTGAGCAAAATACTCTCTGAAGAGTCTCTCCACCGGTCTGGCATGGGACAGTCTGCATCGAAGACTTCCCAAGTCAAGGTTCACAATGGTAAAGGTCCTTGCATGTAGTGTGGCAAGAAGCATGGCTCGGAACAATGCTGGACCAAGTACCCTCACCTACGCCCCCAAAAGAGTGGCAATAAGGGTAAGGGGAAAGGCAAAGGTGGAAATGGTAATGGCAAGAAGGCGAATTTGGTGGTTTTACACACTACCAATGATGGAACCAAGGTCACTTCATTGGGTTTGTCTTCAAGCAATGGTCAAGGTGCATCAATAGTGGAAGTTAAATACACTACCTGTACAGATCCTTCATGTAAAGTCTGTCCTCCTCATACAGCTGGCTCCCTCATTGTACATACTGGAGCATCTACTGACACTGGGTTCGGAAAATTGAGCTCGTCATTTTATTGCCCCGGTGTGAATAAGTCTCATTTGCATCAACATATGGGTAAGCGCATCATTTGGCTCATGGACTCAGGAGCAAGTCAAACAGTTGTCAATTTCCTGGATTACTTTTGGGATTATTCCCCGTATTCAACTCCTGTTACGTTTGGCACTGCTGGAAGTGCAAAAATCCAGGCCCTTGGTTTGGGCACTATCAAAGGTTTTTGCACAGTTGAAAGGGATAGGTGCATTCTGATCACGATATCGAATGTTGCATATATTCCACAAGCTTTGGGCTGTCTGTTTTCAACGGGTATTGTGGAGAAATCTGGACATACACTTGTGCAAGGTTCTGGTTCTATGGTCATCTATGACCAAACATTTTCGCATGGCAAATTTTCTGGCAATGTTGTTATGGAGGCACCACACAACTTCCTAAACAACTTGTATTTTTTGTTTATGGACATCCTGGACAGGAAATCGGCAGCACTGATGTCTACCCCTTTTCGTACCTGGCATTGCTGGATGGGGCATCCATCGAAGGAAGTTATTCGCCGTTTACCAGATCATACCAAAGGTGTAGATCCAGTGGGAGTTGAGGATCAATCTCCCTGTGAAGGTTGTCAATGGGGCAAATCTCATTGAGCCCCTTTCCCCACGTCTTACAAATGTGCTACCAAACCTCTCGAGCTGGTTCATACCAATGAAGATGGTCCTATGTGTACCCAAGCAGTCAATGGTGGTTTCAAGTACTTCATTTCGTTCCTGGACAACTACACTAGTCTAGGATGGGCCTATTACCTTTGTCATAAGTCTGAGTTGCTCCAAGTATTCGAAGACTTTAAGGCATGGGCTGAGGATGTTACTGGTTATAAACTCATCAATGTACGCTCGGATCGAGGGGGGGAATATACTTCTGATGCTTTCACAGCCTGTCTAAAATTCTATGGAATTGTTCATCAAAAGACGGTAGCACACTCGCCTCAGCAAAATGGGTGAGCTGAACGCTGGAATCACACAATCATGGAAAAGGCTACGGCTATGCTTCACCATGCTGGTCTTAGTCACAGTTTTTGGCAACTTGCGGTTGATACCGCTGTCCATATTTATAATCGCCAGCCTATGCGATGCCTTAAGTGGCAATGCTCGATAACTCTCTGGGATGGCACGGTCCCAGATATTTTGTACTTCAGAGTATTCGGTTGCAAGGCATTTGCGCATGTGCCAAAGGAATGAAGACAAGGGAAACTCGATAAAAAGGCTATTGAGATGATCTTCATTCGATATGAGCAAGGCTCCAAGGGCTACAAGTTCTGGGATGCCTCTAGTTGATGGATTGTTGTGTCTTGTGATGTGACCTTTGATGAAGATTCCTTCCTGGCACGTAAGGATTTGGCTAACCCAAAGCCTCTGGGACCGCCACTGTTTGATCCTGTCAACTCTGATTCTGAGGATGATGACAAGGAACAGATCAATATACCACTTCCTCTACCGGTAGAGAGCAAAGATGTTCAAGAGGACATTGACGAACCGGAACCAGTGGGAGAACCTGACCGTCAGCTCCCTGAACCTGCACAACATCCTGAACCTGTTCAACCTCCTCAGCCTGAGTATTCTCGTCCTAGATGTGAGAACACTGGGAGAAATCCAAACAAGAATAAGGACAATGTTTATGGTGATGAGCCTCCAGCTCGGATCAACTGTCGCACTGATACTCATGGAGATCAGCGTGCGGAAGTGTTTATGATACTGCAGGCTCTCAAGGAAGCTAACTATTCTGAATTGGTTCCTACCTTGCGTTCAGACACCAGGAAATCCCTTGAGTGGGACCACTGGCACGCTGCTGAAGGCTCTGAAATGAAGTCTCATGAGCAGAACAGCACCTGGATCTTGGTTCCCCATCCCAAGAACAGGAAGATTGTCAAGAATAGATGAGTGTACGTGCGAAAGCATGACGGCCGGTACAAGGCTTGGTTAGTAGCAAAAGGCTTCACTCAAGTCTGGGGTGAAGACTACCATGAGACATTCTCACCAGTCACTCATTTTGAATCACTTCAATATATGTTTGCACATGCTGCGCTCGAAGACTGGGAGATGGACTCAATGGACGTTAAGACAGCCTTCCTCAATGGTGAACTCAAAGAGGAGATTCACATGGAACAGCCCGAAGGCTGGATAGTTCCAGGCAAGGAGGATTGGGTCTGCCTCCTCAAGAAGGCCATTTATGGTCTTAAGCAAGTGTCTCGTCAATGGAACACTAAGATCCACAAAACCCGTTACATGACGACTCGCGCTAACACTCCAACGTGCTCCAATGCATGTCCTGCTGACAAAATGATGTCAGCCCAAACTCAATGAGTAGAAGACTTACTCGATGCCGAGGTTACACGAAGGAACACCGTCCTTCAATGAGAGCGAGGTAGAGGGGAGAGAGACTCCTAGGAATTGATCCTAGGCCGGGGTGGAGTGAAGGGCGCAAGCACTGGTGTTGGCTCACTCAGAGGGCTCACTGCAGGGAATGCAGGGAACATTGAGTAGAGATGAAACCAGGTCGAACTGGAGTTCGACCCTACAACTACAGTAGTATTATACAAGAGGGTGACACGTCACTGACACATCCTTAGAACCCTATGGAACAGTACGGAAGCTGAGGGATATAGTGGAGAGCGAATAGGAGAAAGTCTGCACAGGCAGGTAAACATGAGGCAGGTCAGGAGGTGAGGCATATGATGAACAGCGAATAGGAAGAGAGGAATGAGTAACCCAATGACGAAGGCTGCCTCCATTGAAGGAGGTCATATGGTACAAGACCGGACCATAGTTGAGTACAGGCCGGTCCCAGTCTGCAGGAATGGAGGAGAAATGAAGTCCAGAGTCACGTGCCGCAGTCACTCTTAACATCAGCTCCCTCCTAAGGTCGGCATCCTCGACAACCTATACCGCTAGGATCTCCAAGGATTCCCATTGGGTCCCAGCTCCCATAACAAGCGATGTGCTCCCGGAGCCATGTTGAATGACCAAGGCTTCGGTTTGGCCGGTTTCGATACATTGGAGACGAAAGTACTTGTTGCGGGAATTGGACAAGGGCAAAGGTTTCATAACTGGCAGTGTCTTGGGATCTGACGGGGGAAGGGGACTGTTGATGCATGATTCGTAGTCCGGTGGGGATGGAGATTGTGAGGAAGTTTGCATCGCACACGACACAGGAGCTATGGCAACTCACGGAAGTCGAGCAGAGGATGTCTACGGCCTATCATCCTCAGACAGATGGACAAACGGAATGAGTGAACCAGTTGCTCAAGGTATACCTTTGGATCTTCTGCACCAACAACCCTGACAAGTGGGCAGAAATGCTCGTGGACACGGAGTTTGCACACAACTCTAGGGTGCACTCCACCATCAAGATGTCGCCATTCCACACTATGATGGGATATGACCCATGACCTTTCCTGGATGTCACAGAAGCTTCGAAGGCTCCCACTACTGCTGAGTGCCTTGCACAGATTGCACGTAACCGCGAGGAAGCATCAGCTGCCATGGAGCAAGTGCAGAAGGTGGTCAAATGATGGGTCAAGAAATGGACACCTGCCTTCAAGAAGGATCAGCATGTGTGGTTGGAATCCACGAACCTGAGACTTCTGTACCCCACTAGGAAGTTAGCTCCAAAGTGTGAAGGACCTTTCCAAATCACCAAGGTCTTGGGACCAGTCACTTACAAACTGGAACTCCCAGATTTGTGGAAGATTCACCCGGTGTTCCACGCTGGACTTGTCTCTCCGTACACTGAAACAATGGAACACGGAGAGAACTACACGAGGCCGCCTCCTGACAAGATAGAAGGCGAGGACAACTACGAAATCAAGGCTATTCTTGGACACAGAAGAAAGGCCAACGGAATGCTGGAGTATTGAATCCTCTGGAAGGGATACTCCACCATGGACTCTACCTGGGAACTGGAATGGAACCTGATAGGGACTGCGGATGAAGTCCTCACCGAGTATAAGAAAGGTAGGAAACTTCCACTGAAGGCCATTCCCAAGAAACCCACTTGACGGGTATAAAGCCTCTCTTTCCTATGCCTTCCGCACCAGCATACTTCATCGAGTTCCTCACTCTCCTTTGCAACTTCCTCACCACCTACATTGACTCCCACCAGCCCGAACTCCCAGCACCCGCTACTCCCTGGTGGGCTGCCCTCCCTTGTTGCCAACACATCCTCCACGACCCCACCTACTCCTGGTGCACTCACTGCCAATGCCACATCCAAACCGAAGGACACACGGCGCGGTGAAGGCCAACTCGCTGTCACTGAGCGATGAGAACATCGACCCGCACGTCCCCATTGCTGAGGACTGCCGCGACTTCTATGTTTCTCCGGACGGCTACATGCTACCTCAGTCAGTTCCCATTATACGTCTCAATTAGCCTCTTGTCTCCCAGATTTTCTACGCCCCCCACTGCCTTTTACTCTGCTGTTCGTGAATGCGAACAAGGGAACCAGCCGCTCCGCAACCTAAAATTACGTGCAACGGTGGTGAAGGTCTACAACACCCTTGTCTGCACATATTACACCCAGGAGGATGCCATCTGCTTCTACAGTACCCGGAGAGCAGCTGCCGTCACAAACCTTCACGCAGCTCTCCAAGAAGCAGAGGACAAACCAGAAATCCTCGACATGGCTTGATCCCTCATCGCCCAGCAAATTGTGCGAGGTTTGTTTATCAATGAGTCCATCATTGGTGAACGAAACTTTACTCCTCTCGGCGCCCCTCTTCCTCGTTACCCGATCATGGATGACTCCAGCAACTCGGACCCTGGCGGCCCGCTGGAGACCTTCCACTACCTATCCCCACTGAGGGCCTCGGTCAGAGATGATTTTGGCCAGCATGCCAAACCTTCGATACATGTTGTCATGGATGATCTGTGCCATCCCAATTGAATCCATTGTCTTGTAACCCGGGACAAAAATTACCCCCTTCATAGAGTCATGGTCCCCCATGACACAGATAGAATTGTACTGGTCCTTCCCAGACGGGGGAAGATCCGTGATCCAGTTGATTGTCATGCAGGAGAACGGGGTTGCCGGGTGGTGTGGAGGGATGGGGATCAAGGGCATGGTGGTAGGGTGCGTGTTCGGTTTCATTTGCTGACAGAGTCCGCACCCCTTGACGTATTGTGCAACGAAAGTGGCCAGTCCTGGCCACCAGAAGTCCCGTTGGACTGCGGCCATGGTCTTCGTGATCCCAGGGTGTCCTGTGGATGGGAGGTCATGATAGAGCTTCACAATGTCCCGACGGAGCTCCTTGTCCAGGGGAGCGTAAAGCTTGTTCCTGTAATAGACAAGGTTTCCATCTGTCATCCAATCTGCAAGCGCCGTATGCGCTGGGGGCGGTCCTTTGTCAAATAATGCCATGATCACATGACACACAATGGGTTCTTGAACATGGCAGTTCACGATCTGATTGCGAAGCTCCAGGTTGACCATTGTTGTGATGGGCCTGTCATCAGTCGTGATGACTACCTCTTTGTCTGTTGCTGCGCAAGTCGTGGTTCGAAAGATTGCGAGGGATCTCGCAAACTTGGTATCCAGGAGGACTACCATGTCCTCATTGTCATTGTCGCCAGTGTCATGGTCCGGTCATCATGAAAGAGCATCGCTCTGTACCATCTTTGATCCAGGAATGTGGATCAACTCATAGTCAAATTCCGACAGGAAGAGAGCCCATCTTGCCTATTGCCAGTTGAGCTTTTGCGCTGTTCGCCAATATCTGAGGTTCTTGTGGTCGCAGAGAATCTGGACCGGGGTCGCTGCTCCCATGAGCAGGTGCTTCCAGGTCTCCAGACCTCGGATGATGGCCAAAAGTTCACGGTCATAGATCTCATAGTTCCGCTCAGCGGGGTTGAGCGATTGCGAGATGTACCCACACAGGTGCCAGTCACTGTTGTCATCCAGTTGTCATAGAACACCTCCGGTTGCGAACTTGGATGCATCCGTCTCAAGTGCAAACAGCTTGTCCTCCTCAGGCATCTTCAGAACAGGTGCCTTGACAAACTCAGCCTTGAGATCGTCAAATGCCTTCTGCTGTTCTTCATCCCAGTGCCATTGTACATCCTTGTTGGTAAGGTCAACGAGAGGTCGGGCATGATCAGAGAAATGAGGGATGAAGCACCGATAGAATTTCGCAAAACCGAGGAAAGAACGGACATCCTTGAGGCAAGTCGGAGGTTTCCAACCTATGACTCCTTCAATCTTGACTGGGTCCATTTCAATCTCGTTGTAACGAAGGATGAGGCCGAGGAATTCTGTTTCAGGAACATCAAAGTAGCATTTCTCAGGCTTCAGATAGAGATCATGTTGCTGCAACCATTCGATGACCCAACAAGTTCGCTTCCTGTGTTCTTCTGCATCTGCCGAAAAGATCAGGATGTCATCCATGTAGATGACTATCCATCCCTCCTGCATCATGTCAGCGAAGATAGTGTTCATCATTTGCTGAAATGTGCTGGGCGAGTTGCAGAGGCCGAAGAACATAACCGTGGGTTCAAAGAGACGAGGAGGACCGTGATTGGTACTGGGGATGATGAACACAGCCTTCCACTTGTTGCCTTCCTTGATGCATACATTGTTGTAACCGGCGCAAAGATCCATCTTTGTGAAGTACCGTGCTCCCTTCATCTTCTCCATCAGGTCAGTGATGAGAAGAAGAGGGTAGCAATCCTTGACGGTGTTCGCGTTCAATGTGCGATAGTCCTGGAAGGGTCGGTAGGTGCCATCCTTCTTCCCAACGAAGAAGAATGGGCTAGCAATAGGTGATTTCAACGGTCGGATGTAACCTTTGGACTTGTTTTCCTGAATGAACTTCTCCAGCTCAGTGCACTGGAGAGGAGTGATTGGGTAAACCTGGGCTTTCATTGAATCAAAGCCCGGTTTCAGGTTGATCTCGTGATCATACTCCGTGTGTCCAGGAAGGCGAGAAGCTGTCTGTTTGTCGAAGACCGGGAGGAGATCGTGCAGGTACAGAGGTACCATCTCTTCCAGTGTCTTCTCCTTGTCCTTCTCGTGAGCCTTCCGTGCAAGTTCCGTGGCCGTGGTGGCTTTTCCGACTGAAAACACTGTGGGAATCAACTTCCCTGAGTGTGTCTTCAGATACGGATGTACCAGGGATGAGGGTGGTGCCGATGATCATGGAGACCATGTCTCCTTCATGAGAGGTGGTTCCAGGTGCGAATACGAAGTGAGAAGTCCTGTATCACAATCATAAGAGAGCAGGGTCTCGTCATTGTCGATTTTGTCCATGATGCTGTTGTCCAAGGTTTCCTGTGGTGGAAATTCCTGGAACTGTTCCGGTTCAAGGATCATTTCGTCCACATCTTCACAGGTAACCTTCTTTGTGCGTATCTCCTCGACTACCACCAGAGTGGTTGCTGGTTGAGGAGCCATGATGGGTAAACCAGGGCCTCAGGGACAGGCTCGTCCATGAGGTGTGTAGGAGCTTGGATGCCCTTGAATGTATTGTTCCTTCCTGCTCTCTCCCGTGTGCCTAACGGGCCTCTCCCTTGAGCAGTATCCCTCAGGTTCGTTCCACTGCCTTATAGCCACTACATCTCACTCCTTCAACAGGTTATGAGTCCTGCGCTCTACGTGTAAACCTCATTGTTTTATCCCTGCAGGATCTCTCAAGACTATGCTCAAGAGCAGGCTTCCTTACGCAGTGTAGCGGGACGCTAACTTACCTGGTTGTTGAGCTGTGAGGCTTGATGCACACAAAGTTGCTGTTGAGCGACTTGGATTGTACTACGCTACAGGGGTCCTTATATACATGTAGGAGACCGTCTGACTAAGCTACTGTATAGTACCAATCCTGATGCATGTGATTCTATCTACGATGCATGTGTTACTCCTGTTACCCGGAGTACCGGTGTGTGAACTCGGCTGCCTAGTTAGGCGCTCTCTATTGTTCAACACTCCCCCTTGCTAAGTGCAGCGGTAGATGCGCACAAGCATTAAATGGCGCATAGTGCAGCCGACTATGCTGGACTTCTTAATCATAGAATCTTAGTCCGAGCATTCCTCTGAATTTGAGAAATTTGATACGACCCAAGTTCTTAGTGAACAAGTCTGCCGGATTGTCATCAGTGCTTACGTAGAAGACTTCGACTTTCTTGTCCTCTACTAGCTCCCTCACGTAGTGGTAGCGAATGTCAATGTGTTTAGACCGACGCTCTGTGATGGGATTTGAGCTAATGAATATTGCTCCCTGATTGTCCGAGCAGACAGGCAGCGGGCCGAGCTTGTAGCCGATCTCCTCTAGGAGCATCTTTATCCAGGCTACTTGCCGCGAGCAATCGCTCAGCGACATATACTCGGCTTCAGTGGATGACAGAGCAACTGTCTTCTGTCTTCTAGACAGCCAACTGAACGCACCGTTCGCGAACTTTAAGAAGTGCCCAGACCGTGACTTTCTGGCTTCTGGGCTGTCCGCCCAGTCAGAGTCAGTGCACGCCAATAATCCATTGCCGCTTTGTCCTTCATAAACTAGCGCATAGGATTTTGTACCAATTAAATAGCGGCAGATATACAGCGCTCTGTTTAAATGGTCCTGTGACGGGTTTGCTGCAAATTGCGCAAGTAATGTCACGGCGTAGCAAATGTCAGGTTGAGTTCCAAGCATTAGATATAGCAAGGAACCGATGACAGTCTGGTACTTGCTTCGAAGTGCTGGGTCAGCCGTGCCAGTATTTGCAACAGGCTTGTATCCGGCAGGGAGTGGAGTTGGCGCAGATTTAGCGTTCTGCATGCCACAGCGCTGCAGCACTTTCTCAAGGTAGGCGCATTGATCCAGATGGATTTCGCGGCCTTTCCGAGTTATGCGCATGCACAGAAATTCCTTGACGTCGCCTAAATCGCGACACTCCCACTTCTTCATGAAGCGGTCCTTTAATGAAAGGACTAGGGTCTTATCCTTGCCACAAAATATGGCATCGTCTACATAGACAATGATCAGCACAAAACGACCATCTTTTGTCCTATAGACGAATATTCCGGCGTCGGATACGAGGCGTTTACAGCCAAGTTCCTTTAGGGACTCATTGAGGGTGCGCCACCATGCAAGCCCTGCCTGCTTAAGTCCATAGAGAGCGCGAAGTAACCGGAGTACTTTGTGCTCTTGGCCTGGTACTGCAAAACCTTCAGGCTGTTCCATATAGATTTCCTCGTCGAGCTTGCCATAGAGATAGGCATTACAGATGTCTAGTCCGGAGACGTGCATATCCTCAAGCGCAGCTAAGGCGAGGATTAGGCGTACAGTCTCAAAGCGTACGACTGGAGAGAAGACCTGATCATAGTCAAGGCCTTCAATCTGGGAATAACCCTTGGCGACCAATCTGGCCTTTTTACGACCGTCAGTTTTGACGTCGAATACCCAGCGGTTTTTAGTGACCTTTCGTCCCTTGGGACGGTCAACCAGTTCATAGACATTGTGTTTGCGAAGTGCCTCAAGTTCTTCGCGACACGCTGCCATCCACTCCTCAAGCTCCTTTTTAGGTAGCTTTAGTATATCGCGGAATGACCATTCTCTCGGGCTGGTCCCGTCTGGTAGATCGTTATCGAGGGTGGGTAGCGCTTTTGCAAGCAGCAACTCGACTAACTTAACTCCCCCTTCCCGGCATAATTCTGCCAGTAGTAACTCAGCGCTTTGCGCTTCATCCTCATCGGATGGGGCGGACTCGACCGGTTCGTCGCGTGGAGGAGGATTTGGCGCAGAACTAGGTCCGGGAACCTGTTGTCTTTGCTGCCTTTGTGGTCCGGTTTTGGTACGGGAGCTACCCGCATCTTCACCGACCATCTTTTTCCATCTCCCCTGATTTTTGATGTCCTTTACTATGTCTTGGGGCTTCCGCTGCTCACCATAGACATTACCTCTACGAGTTACTGGTCTCCGCTCCCTTGCTGAACGTCGCGGCTCCACTGGGGGCGCAGGGTGTTCTACCGGTGCATGGGGCGGCGGTACTGGGTCTACGGGCGCATCCTGCAGCTCCTGCTCATCGTCATGAACATGACCGTTTCCCCTTTTAGGAAGGTGATGTTTTGGATGATCATCATTATCATCCTCATCTACCTGAGGTGTGGTATTTGGTTGATTTTCTGGGATCATTTCTTCTCGAGGTGGCCAAACTCGAGTTGTACCCCGACGATTTGTCGAGGGGCACTTAGGAAACATAGTTTCGTCAAACATTGCGGTGGATGATCTGAACAAAACATTATCTGGTGCTCTCATGAAGAGCCATCCGCCAGTGCGCTCTGTGGAGCCATCTCCCCCAAGATAAATCATCAGCTCCGATTTGGGCGATGACCGTTTTTTCTAACGTCCTTGGGTATGAAGACGTACGCACCACAGCCGAAAACGCGCAGGTGCGCCACAGATGGCGGCTCGCCGTTTATCAATTCGTAGGGGGTAAGCCAATTAAGGCGACGAATTGGCGTCCTGTTGTAAACATGGACTGCATGATCCATGGCGAATTCCCACCAGGATGGAGGTAAACAAGCATCATGGCGCATTGCCTCTGCTTTGTCCATGAGCGTCCTGTTGAAACGCTCAGCTCTGCCATTCTCCTGAGGAGTATGCGGCGAGCTCTGGAGGATCTCTATGCCATTATCCTTTAGAAGGTCTTTGAATGCAGCAGAGACGTATTCTCCCCCTGCATCAGACAACCACTTCTGCACTGTCTTTCCATATTTAGTTTTTACCATGGCTAGGAATTGCCTTGTGGCTGTAATCGCTGCAGATTTCTTGCGCAGATTTACAGTCCATGCGTGCGATGAAGCGTCATCATAGTACAGTATGTAGTACTTGTACTTATGATAGGAATCTACTGGGAAGGATTTTAAGTCCAAATGAATGAGTTCAAACGGTACCTTTGCCCGGTAGTTGGACGGCGGGAAAGACTTAGAGTGCATTTTCCCTTTTGCACATCCTTGGCATATTGGTGAGTCCTTAGGAATCTCCACTTTTCTGGGAAACCCAGATGTATGCTCCTTTGCCTTTGCAAGCACGTCCTTTGAAGGGTGCGCAAAGCGGCGATGCATAGTCGAATAATCGACTTCATTTACGTTCACATAAATATTCTGAACGTTTTCACCCGATTCAGCCACGAGGGTGAAGGTGGTAGTATCCGGGTGCTGCGGTGTAAACCTGAATAAAGGTTTCCGCGCTCCTGGTTCATACAGACTGATATGCTGCGCTGTTGCGCGCAAGTCTAGTCCATCTTGGAGGAACATCCCCAATGACAAGAGACGAGCCGAGCAATTTTCCATGTAATAGACTGGATATAGGCGCGTCTGCAGCCATTGTTCGTCTATTTGGTAGTTTAGGAACACAGTTCCTTTAGCAATAATGCTTCCTACCGCTCCTTGTTGTGCCGTTTGAGTACGGATAGGAGTCTGGAGATACTCGAATTCTGAGAAGTCTCTTATGTCATTTGTAATGTGCAAAGATGCACCTGAGTCCAGTAGCCACTCATTCGCTGAAAAGCGACTCTTTCCTTTTCCCTTACAACGTGAGCACGCAGCGTAATCGCGCGAATGAATACATTGTACATCTTTCAGGCCGCTACTAAGTACATTTACAAATGTCAGAGCGCCGTTGTGCAAGTTAGAAGTGGCTGTCAAAGCGCTGTTAGTAACTTGCTTAGGGTTAGGAATTTGAGTGACATACTCATTACCCCAGTCGTCGTAGCCATCATATGGCTCCATGCAGTGGAGCTCACCCGTTAACGGGTTCCGGAAGCTTTCGTCGACGATAGGGGGTGCAAGGCCCGCGGCCTGCGCTATCATGCCGTTTAGCTCGGCGTCGTGCGCGTCGATGTCTTCTTCGTCTGTTGCCCAGACGATGGACCTTTCTTCGGCATCGTGGAAGTCGTCGTCCTCGCTGATGTATTCATCGCGCATGACCTCGTTAATGCGATCGGCCATGTCGTCGTCACTGAGCTTGCTGCGCTTTGAGGCGCGCGACTCGGTGTCCGAGGGGACTTCTTCGATGTGAGCGGAGCTCACGACTTCCTTCAGCGCGCGGATTGTTTCCGGCGTGCCAGCGACGTCCAGGTCCTTTGCGAGCTGGAGGGCTTCTCCGAGCCAGTCACCACGTGCGCGCTTCTTGCCCTTGTTAGGAGCTGGTGCTGCGACCTTTCGAGTCCTGCTGCCCGAAGGCGCTAACTCGACGACGGTGCTGGTCGTCGGGGCGGGGATCGACACTGTGTCGGCGATGTGCATTTCTGCATGTTCGTCGTGCGAATGCGGCTTACCACGGTTTTCACCGCCGCGCTTTCCCCGAGGAGTAAAGCCCTTGGCTTTCTCCTTGCCCTTGTCCTTCCACTCCTTCTTACCCGCGCTGCTGCTGCCCTCAGGGCGCTGCTGCTGAGACGGAGGGATTGCCCTTCTTCTGCTTGATAGCAGAGATTTTCTGGGCGGACGACTGCCCTTTGTTCCTCGACTGCTCCCAGGAAGCGACTAAGGCTTCCTGGGCACCGCTAGGTGTGAGTTCTTTGATCTCGATTCCGTTAAGAGCGAGCTGTATTGCCGTCTCATAGCGGGGTGGAGCGGCACCAAGAATGATCAAGGTTCTCATCTGCGGGGGCAGAGAGAGGCCTGCTCCGTCGAGCTCATCGAGGTTGCTCTGGATCTTTGCGATTGCAGGGCCAGGGTGCTCGGTTGCTGGGATACGGACGTTGATCGCTGCCTTAAAGAAGGCAAATGCCCCCATGGTGCTGGTTCCTCCGTAGAGCCCATAAAGGGTGTTCCAGATCAACTTCGCAGTCGTCTTGGTTCTGACGAGTTGCGCGACTTCGACACTTAGGCGCAAACGAATGCTGCCCATTGCCTTCGACTGCATCTGAATCCATTCAAGGATTTCAGTGCGGTTAGACCCGTCCGTAGCCTGTGTAGGCTCTGTGAAACCGTCGGGTAATTCGATCAGAATCCAGACTCCCTGCGACTGCAGGTATGCCTTCATCAGATCGGCCCATCGGCGGTAGTTCGCACCGTCAAGGACGGGGACGAGGTTCTGGAGAGAGTTCGACATTTTTGTTGATTTAGGTGGTGGTAGAGCGGTTGTTGATAAGGTTCTGTGAACGCATTATCAGCGCTCTGACTTATGCTGCCGAGACGGCGCTGACACCACACTGGACTCATTTTTTGGGATGGCGACAGCGAAGCTGTGCCCGACCTGCAGCCATATAGGCGCAAAGTCTCCCCCTGACGTTAAAGCCCTTAAGGGCGACGTCCAGGCAAGCTAACCTGACCCGCAGCGGACGCAGCCTCTAGGGCGCAGTACCGCGCAGTGTTCAGGGCTCATAACCTCAAGAGCAGGCTTCCTTACGCAGTGTAGCGGGATGCTAACTTACCTGGTTGTTGAGCTTGTGAGGCTTGATGCACACAAAGTTGCTGTTGAGCGACTTGGATTGTACTACGCTACAGGGGTCCTTATATACATGTAGGAGACCGTCTGACTAAGCTACTGTATAGTACCAATCCTGATGCATGTGATTCTATCTACGATGCATGTGTTACTCCTGTTACCCGGAGTACCAGTGTGTGAACTCGGCTGCCTAGTTAGGCGCTCTCTATTGTTCAACATTTGCATCCACCTTGGGCAGCTGAAACTGCAGGAATGCCTTCTCGACCACCTTCTTTGCCTTCTGCTTGATGTCCTGCCTGAGCTGAGCCGCACCCTTGTGCACCTATACCCATACCTCAGTGTCCGGACACATCTGCAGAGACAAACAGACAAAACTGATATTCTCACCTGCTTGATCATCAGCTCGTGCAGCTTGTTGTCCTTCCAAACCTTGCTGAAGAGCTTCTTAAAGGTCTTTGTCTGGTAGACCTCATACTTGCTAGCCATCATTGCAATGATGTGCTCTGGCACTTCATGCTTCTTGATGATGTTGTTCCACTTTCGTGGCCATGCATTCTCCAGCACAATGTACACCTGGAACTCATGCTGCGCCCGCTGAATGAACAACTTCAGTGGCTGCTTGTTCAGCAGCTCCTTTGATATGCCTGCTGCCTTCAGGTTCTCCAACATGGCCTTGGCCGGCTCCTCCTTCACCTTGACCTTCCCTGCCTTCTTCTCCGAGGTGCCAGACTTCGGGGCCTTCTTGCTCCCTCGAGGACTCTTCCCCATCTTCACAATCATCTTGTCCTATGGCTTAGTAGCTCATTTGCCAATGTTATAATCCATCCTACTTACTGAGTCATTGCTCCTGTTGCCTACATCATCCCCATCATCCCCATCTGCTGTATTACCAGAGGGAACATACTCGATGCTCCCGGACCCGTCCAACTCATCGACCTCCATGCTGGCCCACCCCATGCTACTGCCTTTGACCTTCTCCTGCAAGACCAGCTTGGTACCACGTGGTACTTGACATGCATAGCAGGCCATCAGAATAGTGCATGCTCAGTTTGGCACCATACACACCTTTCTATTCCTCCTCTTCCTCTTCCCCTTCTCCATCTTGCTCCGAACATGTGCCTCCTGCTGAGGTCTCGAGCTCATCCACCTCCTCCTCCTCCTCCTCCTTCTCTTCCTTGTCGCTGTGGTCTCCAGACTTTGACTGTGATGGCCCTCCTTATGCAACACAACATGGCGGCGATCAGCCAATACTAGGTTTTGAGCAAAGCACATACCAATCAAGGCCACAAGCTCCATCTCAGCTCTCAAGGTCTTCAGGGCTGGCTCTCCCTGAGGCCCCTTCTTGATGGCCTCCTTCCCATCTGTCTTCTCCTTCCTGCTCAAATGCCCCTTGGCCTCGCCTACCTCTTGGTCCAGCAGCACCACTGCCAATCTCTTTGTCCCCTTCTTCAGAGGACCAACTACATTGCATTTGTCAGTATCCCAGTCTTGTTACCACATCGGCTGAGTGGCTGACCTTTCACAGTGGTCTTCTTTGATGGGCCTGCATTGGGCTGAGACGACTCGTCATGGCTGGCTCCCTTGGGCTCCTCATCCTGCAGCATCACCGCATTCTGCTCTTGAATCTCTGTAGGGATTTTATATAGCAGTGAAGTTGGTGACAATGAGGGTGTATTTACCTTGCTGTCTTTGCTTCTCCTCGGCCTGCTTCTGCTTCTTTGTTGTGGCAGCTGAAGCTTTTGCACTGCCTGGTGCACTGCTCTTCATGTTGTTGGATGCTTTGTCCTTCCCACTGCTTTTGCTGGCAGTGGGCTTGCTACTTCTCCTATTGTGAAGTGCCCTTGTGCTCTGACTCACCACTTTGGCATCTTGGGCGGTCACTATCTTGGTTTTGTTACGATTTTGATGCACCGGCGCATCATCCTTGAGCTCAGGGACCACAGAGCGAGTCTTGCGAGGGGACATTGCACAAGATGCAAGGCAGAATGAAAGACAGCATGCACCCAGGAGAAGGAATCCAGTATTATTTTGATATGCCAAGGGTCTGTGCAAAACCTAACCTGTGATATAAATCAGTTCTTCATGAGTGTGGCGCCAAACTTGAACGTTGCAATGCCAGTGGTTGAATTGCAGTCCAACTTACATAAGTCAGATGGTTATCCATCCAGCTAGTACTCATCCACTGCTCAGGTGATACATCACCCTTGCTCCTGTCACTGAGCCAATCAATGAACCCGCGAACAGGTGTATCCTCTTCTTCGACAGGCAGCAGCAGAGAGAGAGCCGGACCAGCTCGGTATGTTGAAATGTCCACAAATTCCTAGTCTGACAAAGATGTCTTTGCAGCAATGGAATGTGTCAAGAGCCAACTGCAGGTGAGTGAGCATTGTGTCATCATGAGACTGAAGTTGTGCATAGTAGATGAAGTCCATGAGTGCACGCACCACCTCCAGGACCTCTGGCGGCACGGCGCCAGCTAGCAGCACTATGAATACACATTGCATTTCCTTGTGTTCTTGGCCCATCCACTGTGAAATGTGCGAGATGCCGCTACAGAAGTGGCAAAGGCCAGGGAAGTCGGTCATTGCACGGAAGTGGTGGTCAAATTTGTCCTTGCCCACAATTGATGTACACCACAACAGTAAGTGTCTCTTGAACACGCCCGTGTGGAGCTGATGCAAAATGTCGGGCATGATAGATGCAAAGATGTTGCAGTGGGGGAGGTCTGCCCAAAAGGGCTCATCAATGGGCTGCAATTACTTGGAAGTGAAGTGCAGTGAGTCTTTTCCGTTCTTGTGCTCATGCAATGCGTCTTTGGTACTCTTGATGCCATGTGGATCACAGTTAAGCTGCTCGCCATGCTGGAGGGGAGGCACAGTGCAGTGCAGGCAACTGTTCTCCTTGCAGCAGCAAACAAGACACTGTTCAGGGTAATCTGCCACATATGTGGCAACAATTGGATGGATGTTTCAGTTGGTCTCATATTTCTCATGGACTACTGCCTTACTAGTACACCCTATCATAATTGCTGAAGATCATAGAATGCTCAGTACTATACCAATGCTCAGAGCCTTGGACCGATCTTTTGCACTACATTCAATCTAATATTCTTGTATTGTCTGATGTTTGCAAGTGCTAGTAGTGGCAAGTACAATTGATATACACTGAACTACAAATTATAGTTGCATATACAACACTATATAAGCTTATTGGTTTACAACACTACCATTCTAGTGGGTTTTATTGTGCACTACACTGTCCTATGTCAATTAGTGGTGGCACTATGGACCACTATGATCTGTGGTGGCAAACTATGGGCCCTTATAAAAAAGGTATGCAATGGCCCTATGCTCACTATAGGGACTGCATGATCTGACCTAGCAGTTGTCTTTTTTCCTGATGCAACCAGGAGGTGGATGATACAGGAAGGGCAATGCTGGAGATGAAGTTGTGAAAGCAGCATGTTCATACACTAGTACTACTGTGTCATATTTAGTGTAGGTATTGTGCAGCATGGTCTCTCCCCGGCTCAGCATGTACTGTATCATAGTAGGACCTTGGTAGTGTATTTTAAAGAGATTGTATCTTTGTTTTCTTTGCCATGGTGCAATTGTAGTGCTATGGAACATAATGGTTTGTCTGATGCACTCCTGTGCCAATCACATTGTGCCAAGGGTGTCGAATACTCCATGAGTCTGAGTGGATGTAAACTACTCTGAGTAGATATGAGATACACAATATGTCTTGTTGCTGTACTATATAATGGCTCTACACATCACGAAAGTATGTATATGAGCACCTTACAGTGCTCGACATTTAAAAGGGTATCTGAGAGTGTCTGTAGGTACTCAGACTGGATTAAAGACTACAGCAGGTCTCTGTTGTATCTTTGGGGTTTTGGACATTCTTAGGCACACAAAAGTGTTTTTCCTGATGTGCTTGGTGGCACTGACCTTCTTCTTGAGAATTCCAACAACTTCTTTGGTTGACTTCTTCTTGAAGTCAGGGAGCAGGCATGGAGTGGGGTCAGAGAGTTGCTCAGCTAGAGAGTGAGGTTGAGCGGCAGGGTTGGAGTGAACAGGAGCAGGGAGCGGGTGCAACTGGAGTCACAAAAATGTTAGATCAAAAGATCAGTGTTGATGAGGTAGAGTCAGCATCAATGGACCTTTCTCTCAGGTCTCATTGGAGGATAAACTTTTGGCAAACAGCATGCAGGCCCACTGGAAATATGATCCTTCAATGCCTTGGGCACTTCAGGATGTCAAACACTAAGTCTTCTGAGAGACTAGCAAAAGCTGCTATGCTTATTCCTTGCAAAGTGTAGTCTTGGAGATCCTGCAGGGATAAAGAAAACAACTAGGTTAGCACAATAGTGCAGGGCTCATAACTGTTGAAAGGAGTGTAGGGAGTGGCTGTGAAGGCTAGTGAATGAACCTAGAGGGAAGCTGCTAGAGGGAGACCTGTTAGGCACACAGGAAAGCAGTGGAAGGAACAATACATTAGAGGGCATCTGAGCCCAGCATATATACATGAGATGAAGGCATCAGCTGATCGTACAGTAAGTGTTGAACTTCTACCATTTCAGACGTTATCTAATCAGGCTCTCCTGATATGGACTTATCTTATGTTCTACTATGCTACTTACCATATGTAGATTACATTCCTTTTTGGCTCTTATCTTATCAGCAGGACTCGTTATCTCTTGTCCTGATTCAGTAGATTAGATGACAGACCTCCAGTCCCTTTGGGCCTCTGCTCCTTTGGCATATGATATCACTGGTAACCCGTAGTTCCAGTTCATGTCTTATTAACACTTACTCACGTAGCTTACAATGATGACTCATGATGGTCTCCCTCATGTATATATACTGGGCTTGGATGCCCTCTAATTGCCGTGGTAGGCACGGCTAGGCCCTATATTTGCCTATATTTTTACTATTTTATCTCACTTTACAATGGACTTGTACTATACGCTCGATAAGGACTTCGCCTGGAACAGCATTCTGACTAGTCATGTGATATTTGCTCACGATTTCTTAATATTAACTTGGAGTGCTAGGTTCTAACCTAGTCCATGTGATTGAATCACACGGACTAGGTTAGAACCTAGCACTCCAAGTTAATATTAAGAAATTGTGAGTGAATACATGTGCTTACCTAGCACTCCAAGAGGATGAGATGGAGTGCTAGGACTACGAGCTACTCTACTGAGGTTTAGGGCAGGACTCCTACATCAGACAGCCATCACATGCATGAGGTACTTACACTATTGGCTATCTACTGATGATGCAAGATGACACGATCTATCATAACTCCAGTCTTGGGATATGAGTCAATGAGTCATGTGCTACAAGAGAAACCCTAGTATGTGGTTACATCACATGACTAGTCAGAATGCCGTTCCAGGTGAAGTCCTTATCGAGCATATAGTACAAGTCCATTGTAAAGCGAGATAAAATAGTAAAAATATAGGCAAAAATAGGGCCTAGCCGTGTCTACCACGACATCATCAATGGAACACTAAGATCCATCAAACTCTTCTGAACCAAGGGTTCATACGGACATATTCTGATGCCAGAGTTTACATTTACTCCAGTAAAAGCAACGGTCAAGTCTGCTATGTAGTGCTCTATGTAGATGACTTATTACTTCTTGGAGATTCTAAACTGTTCATCGAGCAAATAAAGAATCATCTTAAGAAGGAATACTAGATGACTGATCTTGGACCAGTAGAGTGTTTCTTAGGACTCAGGATTCATTGTGATCGTCAAAAGCGACAAATTCTAGTTGATCAATCTGAATATGTTCAGACCATTTTGGAGAGGTTCCAAATGTCTAATTGCAAACCTGCAAAGACACCTCTACCTGCTGGTTCAGTTTTGGAGAAGAACATGTTGAACTTCTACTATTTCATACGTTATATAATCAGGCTCTCCTGATAAGGACTTATCTTATGTTCTGCTACACTACTATACGTAGATTACATTCTTTTAGATAGTTGATTATACCGAGTTCCATTCGGCATTCCACTCGGTATCTATTCGGTATCCATTCGGACTCCATTCGGTACTCCATTCGGTATCGGAACTCCACTCCCTTGTCATATGATATTGACAGTTATCTATAGTTCCATTTACCGTCTTACTAATGCTTACTCATGAAGCTTACGATGATGACTCACGACTCAGGCCTCATCTGATAGGTATACTGTACGATCAGATAATGCCTTCCTCTCATGTATATATACTGGGCTCAAACTCCCTCTAATGTAATCATTCCTTCATCTGCTTTCCTGTGTGCCTAACAGGACTCCCTCAGCAGTTCCCTCATAGGTTCGTTCATTGCCTTTACAGCCACTCCAATTTCACTCCTTTTCAACAGGTTATGAGCCCTGTGCTACACGCACATACCTAGTTGTCCCCATCCCTGCAGGATCTCCAAGACTATGCTCCTAGGAGTAAGCGTAGCAGTTTTGCTAGTCTCTCAGTAGACTCAGTGTTTGACGACCTGAAGTGCCCAAGGCACTAAAGGATCGTATTTCCAGCGGGCCTTTGCGCCGTTTGCAAAAAGTTTATCCTCCAACGAGACCTGAGAGAAAGGTCCATTGACGCCAACTCTACCTCATCAACACTGATCTATTGATCTAACGTTTTTGTGACTCCAGTCGCACCCGCTCCCCGCTCCTGTCCGCTCAAACCCCACCGCCCAGCCGCGCTCACTTGCTGAACGCCTTTCTGTGCCCGCTCCTCGCCCGCTCCCTGACTTCAAGAAGAAGTCAACCAAAGAAGTCGTTGGTATTCTCAAGAAGAAGGTTAGTGCCACCATCGAGCGCTATCAAGCAATCTTTGACAAGAAGTATCTCTTCGAATCACTTCTCAGAGACTCCCAGCGCGCGCTCCACCGCTTCACTGACCAGCTCAACTGGGTCAGTGACAACTTCGACAAGGCCAATCAGTGGTCCAAGCAGCAGCGAGACAGCATCTCATGGGCTTGCCGTTGCGTCGGCACCATCGAATTCTCGATGCCGCAGGAGCCGCTAGTCAAGCGGTATAGAAAGGTCACAGAGGACCTGACGAGCATAGCCAACAGGGGCTATTTGGACTGGATTAGTTTGTAGACAGGTCGGCGTACCTAGCATTTTTGTTGTATTCATCACTGGAAATATACACTAGTCAAGCATCACATTGTGGCTTCGTCTGAGCATCAGCTAGACGACAATTTGGAAGCAGAAGCACCAGAAGAAGAAACTCCATACAATTGCAGAGGTCTTCAACATCTCTTCGACATCACAGAACGAAGAGACTATCACCGACGGCCTGAAGAAACTGAATACCAGTTTTGGCCATGTGACGAAACAGTCTGTGAACATAGGTGGTCCGGTCCATACATTGGAAGTACAGACTGGGGTATCCCGGTTGACCACTGGCAAGAAGACAATTCTTATTCTGTATTCGCCTCTTTAAGCTTCTTTGAGGGTTCTGAACCTGAACCTCAGCATCTTGCTTCAATCCCAGAGTACGGGTCTCCTTCTATCCCCGGCTCTAGAGCACAATCTCCTACTCCTATCGCTTCACCAGTAAACCTATCTCCATCCATCAGGAAAAACCTATTTACCTTGGCAAGTATGGTCCCACCATATTTGGCCTTTTGGTGCATCGAAAGGCAATTGCCGGCTTGCAGGCCTTGACAAAGGCAGCTGACATCACTATTCACTTTCAGGTAAATGAAATGCCATCAGAATGGCATGGAATGGTAACCATGGCATAAATCCCATGTAAATGCATTACATTTTGTACTTATGAGGACCATCGTTGTTGCTGGTGTAGTTCATCTTTGTATTCAAAGTTCTGCTATTCATGTTTCATTTTCTATTCCACAGAATACAATATATTGATGCTACTACTAAGAGACTGTGACTAAACTACCATAGAGTTTGGTATGAATACTTAGAAGCCCAATTATTCAGTAAGAACTTCTGTGCTTTGTCAAGCACAGAGTCTGAAGTCCAGTCAGTTGGTACAGTAGCTACAACACGCTCTTTTGTAGGTTTTGGGAATCGAGGTATCAACTGACATGACTGGCAGATCATACTGAGGGGTATGATCTCACCAGCTGGTGTACCATCTGTGCGTAGAGGTAGCTTGCGGACCTCGTACATCATATGTACCGGGTCTGCAGAAGCCGGGAGGTTTGCATACCATAGCCCACTTGCCAGTCCAGCTCGGACTCAAAGGGATGCCAGAGCTTGGAATCTGGATTGTCTGGTGTCCACGCAGCTGGAAACTCACATGTAAGTCTATGAGTTCATTCTCTCAATAACCCATAATACGCACCTTTCCTCTTCCTAGAGGCCCTCTTCTCCCCCGCCTGCAGCGAAAAATGCCTCCGCCAGTCCTCTCTAACCATCTCTCCGTTGCCGATAACCTCCCCTGCCGTCTTGTGTGTCTTCGTCGTTGTCGAGTTGTATCGCTGTCCATCACCGGGTCTGTTGAGACGGCCCTGCTTGAGGCTGCCTTCTAGATGCACTTGGTCCAGGAACCTGCACAAACGCGAGATCCTCGTCTTCTTCTCTGAGCTCTACGTCATCGTGTTCTCCGTTGCCGTCTTCAAGCCGTTCCTTCATAAAGTCAGGCTCGTTGTTCATGCCTTCATCTTGCACTCTAGATGACTGGGATGCCGACGCATCTTCGGACCTGTTGATACATTCCACTCTCTGGATTATACATCCGTTCGTATGGAATTATATGCTCACCAGTTGACAGTATTTGGTGACGCTTCTTGCCTTCTCTGTGCTTGTGCAAACTCCGATGAAGACTTCGCCTGCTGCTCAGGCGAAGGCTCAAATATCGCCTTCAACTTTCCCTTCTTGTACCAAGAGCACTTCTTGCTCATTGACTGGTGAGCCATCAGTCCCTGCATCGTCTCGAACCACTCATTGCACGTGTTACATGTTTGTGCTAGCAGTTCTTCCAAGTCGTGTTTCTTCCTGCATATCTTGCACAAGGTACTATATTTATTTCTCGTGTCAATACATCTGTGAGTGTCATTAATTTTCAAGACTCACCTCGACGACTACAGCTAGATGGGATGAAAATTTCAACGGTGACAGGCTGTATACAAGCTCTAGCATGTAAGGTGCGCCCTCACCTGACATGTAGATGGTTAAATCGGCGATTCACCTTCCATTCAGCGTCAATATTCGCCTTTTGCTCTTTTGCCCTTCCAAAGGTCAGTTTCCAATTATTCCATTTATGTCCTAACATACATGCAGACGCGTCCTGTATCTGCATCCAGGTTCTAAAAAACCATGTCCCAGTTCCTCAGTGGCATGCACGTATACAGCTGCTGACTTGCCAGTGCAGCTGCATACTTGCATATGCCGCCATCCAATTTGCTCACCATATACAGCCTATTTCAGTACGTACCTTACATTTATCAGACCTACTAAACCTGTTCCAGCACTGTGCTTACTACCTCGAGTTGCAGGGCACATTGCACTTCAGCGGTGGCTAATCCTGCCCACTCGGACGTATTTTTGCGAATCCCGCAGCGCAGGATTCATTCTAAAAAGGAAATTAAGCACTTTGTGCAGGGGGCGGGAGTCATATGCTCAGAGCGCTGGCTGGCTGAATGTGCGGTTGCCCGTCGAAAGTCTGGCCTGTTCACTGTGCGGTTCAGTGGGAAGGTGAGTGTGATATCTTTTCTATATTGACACTATCTAGTACCTGCCATTGGACGCTACCACGGTGCGGACTTTGGCATTCATCTTCCTTTGCTTCCGGCGTCCTGTGGGAGCAAAGCCCACATGGACTCCTTGGCCCAGGTGGCGTCTGGACCGGCAGCTGCCTGAGGTTTTGCCTGCCAACACGCTGTGCAATCCGCTTGCAGTAGTTGCTCGACCTTGTCACTCAAACTCGGTAAGTCCCGCCTACATCTCTCCCCCTTCTATTACTTCTCGCCGCACAGATCCTTTCCCTCATGCAGTCCTCTCTGACTCGACACACCATTGGCCCCCGGATCGTGTCCTCTGAGGAGGACAACTACCCGCTCGACGCCCCCTCTCTCCCAGACTTCACCAAACCTGCTCCCCGCCCGCTCTTTGACAACGGCAGCGACCAAGGTTCCGACCGTACATATACCGCCGCCTCAATGTAAACAAGGACTAACGCACCCACGTGTCTGAGTGTCCGGTCGGTGAGTGGTACATTCAAACTGCTCAACAGAATGTAGCTGATGAACAATGACAGGTGGCACATTGCCCACTACCTCCGCTCTGCTGCCATTGGCGTTGTCTGCCCCCGCCTCTCCTGCGCCCGCCTCCTCTGCACCCGCCTCCTCCATACGTGCTTCTGCTGTGCAGGCCCCGGCTGCATCTTCTCTCAACACAATGGACATCGAGGAAGAGACGGAGCTGGACTCTTGAGGCAGAGCAACGGCACACAAACTCCAAGGTGAGTGCCCAGGTACCTAGCAGGTGTACATTGTCAGCTGAAATGTGATTGTCAGGTCTCACAGAACAGCTACAATGTCATGAATACCTGACCGTGAAGTGAGTTGTCTCTCATGTTCGTAGCTTGCGCTTGCGTTGGATATGTGATGTATGGCTTGTATTCGATGTTCTGTATTACTAGTGCACACATTATGGATGGATATCTGGCTATAACAAATTGTGTGACTGAAACTGAGTGAATTACAAACCATCTACTACTTGAGAAACCAAATACAAGGCAGCTGTGATGTTCAGAATGGTATTATTGGCAATGTACAAGCAGTGCTGGAGGATATATTGTACTAACTTCAGCCATGCTCAAGAACATACATTGAAAGCTAGACAATCAAGCAAGCAAAAGCTACCAAACTGGATACTTGAGAGCTGCAGGATCTACCATTTTGCTTTTTGTGCAAGCAAAGCAGTTTATTGGCAAGGCTTTGATGAAAGGGACTTACGTTGCCAAGGAGATTGGTTCAAAAAGGCTTGAATTGCCTTGTTATGGAGTTGCTCAGCTAAGAAGGCCATTATAGCCTTGTCAAGGTAAATCAATTTTTCCTGATGTCATTTGTTCCTACTACATTACCGTCTGATCTATTGAATCTCTTCGAAGAAGACAACATAGAGGAATTACTAGCACCGTATCAAGAAGAAGCAGAGGAATCAAGTCTATCATCTGACCTCGCTTTTGTTCTTGAAAGTTTACCACCGCCCTCTGTTTCTGAAGAAGTCTCAGACTTCTTCGAATTTCATATTCTAACGGCCACCATGTCAGACATGAAGGCTGACAGTATCTCTGTCCTGAAAAAGTCCTTGGACTACAAGGTGTGGCTGGGCCAGATGCTCGGCTACTTGACATTTATCGAGGCCGATGATGCCCTCAAAGCCGGTGATCTTACTAATGTGGATTACAAGAAGGCGAACACCTGAGCTAAGGGTGTGATCCTCATGTGCACGGACAACAGTTTCCACCACCTCCTCTACGAAACAGTGGGGGGTGAAGAGGTCATGAAATCAGCAAAGGACATGTGGTCGTCACTCAAGTCGCATTTTGGTACACCGGACACAGCATTCGTGTGGTCGCAGTTTTCGGCTCTTATCAAGTCGAGAGAGATGGACGACGGCAAACCGATGCAGGATCAAATCTCAAAGATCCAAACTGTACTTAAGGACATTGTCAACGGCGGCATTACGTTGGATGAGCCAACTCAGGCTCTTCTTCTGATGTCAAAGATACCGGAAATCTACTCAACAATGGTGTCAGCCATCATGGCGACCACCGTTCTCAAGGAGTTGAAGGTCGAGACCCTCGTGAGCAAAATTCTCTCAGAGGAGTCTCTCCGCCAGTCCGGAATGGGACAGTCTGCTTCCAAGACTTCCCAGGTTAAAGTACATCATGGTAACAGTCCTTGCTCTCACTGCGGCAAGAAACACGGTTTGGACCAATGCTGGACCAAGTTCCCACACCTGCACCCCAAGAATGGCGGCGACAAGGGCAAAGGGAAAGGCAAGGGTGGTAATGGCAGAGGCAACGGTAAAAAGGCGAACACGGTAGTTGTCCACACTACCACGGATGGCACCAAGGTCACTCAATCCGGTTCGTCCTCGTCTAATGGTCAAGGTGCTTCAGTGGTGGAAGTCGAGGAGGTTAAGTACACGGCTTGTACGGACCCTTCGTGTAGAGTCTGTCCCCCTCGGACTGCTGGTTCATTAGTAGCTTCTTCTCTTGTTGTACATAATGGCACGTCTGCTGATGCTGGGTCTGTGCAATTGAGCTCGTCATTCTATTGCCCTGGTGTGAATAAGTCTCATTCGCATCAAGTTAAGTGCATTGTGTGGCTCATGGACTCAGGTGCAAGTCAGACGGTCGTCAATTCACTTGAATATTTCTGGGATTACAAACCGTACATGGCTCCCGTTGTGTTTGGTACAGCAGGAGATGCTAAAATAGAAGCACTAGGCTCTGGCACTATCAAAGGTTTAACAACAGTCGGAAAGGAGCGCATGATGATTACCATATCTAATGTTGCATATATTCCTCAAGCCTCTGGCTGTTTGTTTTCAACTGGTATTGTGGAGAAATCAGGACATACACTTGTTCAAGGTTCAGGTCAGATGGTCATTTATGACCAACCGTTTACGCATGGCAAAGTTTCTGGCAACATTGTTATGGAAGCACCGTACAACTTCCTAAACAATTTGTATTTTTCGTTTATGGACGTCCTGGACAGGAAATCGGCAGCAATGCTGTCTACCCCTTTTTGTACCTGGCATCGCCGGATGGGGCATCCGTCCAAGGAAGTTATTCGCTGTTTACCTGATCATACCAAAGGTGTAGATCCAGTGGGAGTTGAGGATCAATCTCCCTGTGAAGGTTGTCAGTGGGGCAAGTCTCATCGTGCCCCTTTCCCCACGTCTTACAAACATGCTACAAAGCCTCTTGAGTTGGTACACACCGACGAAGATGGTCCTATGCGTAGCCAAGCAGTCAATGGTGGTTTCAAGTATTTCATTTCGTTCCTGGATGACTACACTAGTCTAGGACGAGCCTATTACCTTCATCATAAGTCTGAGTCGCTCCAAGCATTCGAGGACTTAAAGCATGGGCTGAAAATGTTACTGGCCATAAACTCATCAATGTACGCTCGGATCGAGGGGGGGAATATACTTCTGATGCTTTCATGGCCCGTCTTCAATTCTATGGAATTGTTCATCAAAAGACAGTAGCACACTCGCCTCAACAAAATGGGCGAGCTGAATGCTGGAATCGCATGATCATGGAAAAGGCTACGGCTATGCTTCACCATGCTGGTCTTAGTCACAGTTTTTGGCAACTTGCGGTTGATATAGTCACAGTTTTTGGCAACTTACCGCACAGAACCTGTATCTTCCCAGCGGGTATGTGTCTTCATTTCCAATCTATTCAATCGAAAATGATATTGACGGGATTGCAACTGATAGTGATATTTATAATCGCCAGCCTATGCGATGCCTTAAGTGGCAATGCTCGATAACTCTCTGGGATGGCACGGTCCCAGATATTTTGTACTTCAGAGTATTCGGTTGCAAGGCATTTGCGCATGTGCCAAAGGAATGAAGACAAGGGAAACTCGATAAAAAGTCTATTGAGATGATCTTCATTGGATATGAGCAAGGCTCCAAGGGCTACAAGTTCTGGGATGCCTCTAGTTGATGGATTGTTGTGTCTTGTGATGTGACCTTTGATGAAGATTCCTTCCTGGCACGTAAGGATTTGGCTAACCCAAAGCCTCTGGGACCGCCACTGTTCGATCCTGTCAACTCTGATTCTGAGGATGATGACAAGGAACAGATCAATATACCACTTCCTCTACCGGTAGAGAGCAAAGATGTTCAAGAGGACATTGACGAACCGGAACCAGTGGGAGAACCTGACCGTCAGCTCCCTGAACCTGCACAACATCCTGAACCTGTTCAACCTCCTCAGCCTGAGTATTCTCGTCCTAGATGTGAGAACACTGGGAGAAATCCAAACAAGAATAAGGACAATGTTTATGGTGATGAGCCTCCAGCTCGGATCGACTGTCGCACTGATACTCATGGAGATCAGCGCACAGAAGTGTTTATGATATTGCAGGCTCTCAAGGAAGCCAATTACTCTGAATCGGTTCCTACCTCGCGTTCAGACGCAAGGAAATCCCTTGAGTGGGACCACTGGCACGTTGCTGAAGGCTCTGAGATGAAGCCTCATGAGCAAAACGGCACCTGGATCTTGGTTCCCCGTCCCAAGAACAGGAAGATTGTCAAGAATAGATGGGTGTACGCGCGAAAGCATGATGGTCGGTACAAGGCCCGGTTAGTAGCCAAGGGCTTCACTCAAGTCTGGGGTGAAGATTACCATGAGACTTTCTCTCCAGTCGCTCGTTTTGAGTCTTTGAGATATATGTTTGCACATGCTGCACTCAAAGACTGGGAGATGGACTCAATGGATGTTAAGACAGCCTTCCTCAATGGTGAACTCGAAGAGGAAATCTACAGGGAACAACCTGAAGGCTGGGTAGTTCCAGGCAAGGAGGATTGGGTCTGCCTCCTCAAGAAGGCCATTTATGGTCTTAAGCAAGCGTCTAGACAATGGAATGCTAAGATCCACCGAACTCTTCTGAACCAAGGGTTCATACGGACATATTCGGATGCCGGAGTTTACGTTTACTCCAGTAAAAGCAACGGTCAAGTCTGCTATGTAGTCCTCTATGTAGATGACTTATTGCTCCTTGGAGATTCTAAACCGTTCATTGAACAAATAAAGAATCATCTCAAGAAGGAGTATCAGATGACCGATCTTGGACCAGTAGAGCGTTTCTTAGGACTTAGGATTTGTTGTAATCGTCAAAAGTGACAGATTCTAGTTGATCAATCTGAATACGTTCAGACCGTTTTGGAGAGGTTCCAAATGTCTAACTGCAAACCTGCAAAGACACCTCTACCTGCTGGTTCAGTTTTGGAGAAAAACACGGAAACTGCAACGGATGTGTTCCGTACTGAGTACCAGAGTGTCATTGGTAGCATCATGTATGCTATGCTCGGTACACGGCCTGATCTCGCTTTTTCCATAACGAGACTCGCCAAGTTTGCCTCGAACCCATCGAAGCATCATATGCGCCTTGCACAATATGTCTTACACTACCTTAGGGGAACAAAAGACTATGTGCTTTGTTACGATTGTGATTCCAACTCCGGGTTAATTGCCTATTCAGACTCAGACTGGGCAGAAGATCACAATGATAGGCACTCCACAAACGGCTTTGTGTTCCTCATGGCCAATTGTGTCGTTTCTTGGGTTTCCAGACACCAACCCACCATTTCCCTCTCTTCAACAGAAGCAGAGTACAAGGCAGCCTCAGAAGTACTGTGCACCAATCTCTATATTGAGAAGTGCATAGTACTTGTCGGCAGTGTGAAGACTTGACATCCACAGCCGCCAGGCGCCACCTTATGAAGTGGCGCCAGTACTCGCAGATTAAGTAATACATGCAATTAATAGATGTCCGATAGCGAGTAATTATGAATTCTAAGTGTCCGTGTTACAATGAGGATGCAGCAGAACAGAATGGAGCTGAGAAGGCGGCTCGGAAGGTGAAAAGGACAGCTCTTGGAGCTGCTGTTGCACAGTGGAAGATCGCAGAGGAGAGGAGGAAGGCGAGGAACATTACACAGCACGAGGTGTACAGTGCAGCAGTCAAGGCATGGGAAGTCGGACGTGACAAGGCCAAGGCAGAGAAGCAGCGGAGCAAGGTGAAGAAACCCAAGCTTGCTGGGATTGAGAAACCGATTCCTAGGCCGAAGAAAGTGACGCAGGACAGTGAGGAGGAGGAGGAGGAGGAGGAGGCGGGAGACGAGGACGGTGAAGGCAGTTCCGCGATCGACGATTAGATAGAGATCAACCCAATTAGGCAGGTGTATGCGTGATGTGACAGCGTCCCAATGACCGGTCAGAGCACTGATAACGGATTTTGACAGAGATCCTTGGCGATTCTATGTCGTAGGCACACAATAGAAGGTGTATAGTCATAGACATGTAGTATACAATGGTAGCTCAGGTGCTATGTACTTTGATCTGGTGTTTGTGCCCGGGAATGGTATGTCCGAGGCCGAACAAGATTTGGCCGTCCCAAGGACCGGTAGATGACTGTATAGTATGAAGGTTTCGGTAGACATGCCGAAGAAGTCCGAGGCAGAATGAGGGCAGGGGGCCAAGGAGGGGCATTCGTTGCAAGGACCGGTAGTGTTGCAAGGACCAGTACATCACTGTATGTAGGCTGATAAAAGTGCTGGACAGCGCAAGGGCTGAGGGTCGTGAGGATTACACGTGAAACATTGTGTCTGCGTGCAGACCGAGGAAGCCTGTGATGCGCCCAACATAGGGTCGGACCACACAGATAGAAGATAGCAAATGCATGGTTGACTTATCCGGCTTGAAGGCCATGGCTCCTCCTAGTCGTGCGGCGCACGCAGAAGGAGACTAGCAGGGGGGAGTCGGCATATCCACTCCGGACCGATAAGTGTGATGAGTTCAACGTCTATTGTGTCTCTGTAAGACGGACGGAGAGCGGTGCGATGCACACCAATAGCGCGCTTTGAGCTGGTCCGTTGATTGGGGCAATCTTGACGTACAGATCATAATGAGGATTGAGGTAGCCCCCACGATGAATATCTTGTGGAAATGTGCAAGAAACACTATGTAAGTATTCCTTTCAGCGCTGTCACAGCACTGATGGTTGGAAAACAACCCACTCAATGAATCGAGGTAAGTGAGAGATCCGTCAGTGGCTCATACTAGGCTGAATTGGTGGTGCCAGCCTGTGCTTAAGAGTTTATTAGACATTGCGTACGTGTTATTACTGATGTGTACGAACGAGAATATATGATTCGGAGTCAAACCGCTGGGAGTTCTTGCTCGCATTGAAGGTAAGTCAATTGGATTGCCCTGCGACAAAGAAGAAGACATTAATATCACTGTCACTGTCACTGTCATGGAGAGACATTGAATACATGTTCACCGTTGTCCGTAGATCCGTCTCGACAGGTATGAGTGCTGCCATTCATTCGAAGTTTGAATCTGAGCCGCCCGGCGCTGATCACTCCTCAATAGCCTTGCAGTGAATAAGGGTAAGCGACAGCCAGATGCGACACTGTATGAGTCCCTCGTTGCAATTGTCACCTGGATGGCCACAAATTGCTGTCCGATGTCATCCTTCTTCAGTGGATCCCGTCCGACATGCAGTTCCAATTGACACTGTCGAACGGACATCTTCCCAGCGAAGGGCCGCCAGTGGTAACAAGATCTAGAATTGCACCGCGCGCAGGCATCTATCATGATCAAAGGACACCAGTATACAGGTACTATGGATACGAGTCTTGCGGCATAGCATGGTGACGTTAACGACTGTGGAATCCAACCTGCCGGAATATATACATGAGCCAGACTGCCGTGTACTCGGTGACGAATCTACCTCGAGAAGACACGTCGTACGGACAACAAGAACTGCGCAACGTGTATCGCGCTTCTTCAGCGTAACGCCCGGCCGCAACACTCGCCACAACGCGCATCACGGAGTCTAGAGAGGCTTCCGGTCACGTAACGAGGGCAGCGTTCAAGTTGTCGTTCGCGGTCGTCAAGGCCACCGAGGCGATGCCGGCGGCCCGCAGATTGGCATGCCCGGAGTATCCCCGGTGTCCCGCGAGTTGGCCGGCCATACTTCCAAATGGGGCAGGCTACCTACCAGATGAGGCAAGTCTCGATAGTCTGCCGTTGGATGATGGTGGCGCCATGCTAGGCTGGAGAGTTGGCAAAGAATCGACTGCGGTGGCTGGCCTGCATTTGAAAAAAATGTATAGAGTCCGCGCTGCGGCAATGTGAGCATAATTCAAAGTCGGAGGTGGGATTACTGTCAAGCCCTGACCTTGGGAAGGGCGGGACTGTGAAACAACGACGGAGATGCACGTATTGAAGCCACGGTGCGAACATTGCGCTGAACATTTGATGAGTCTCTGAGGTAAGCTTGATACGAGGCCATGAACACGAGAAGGAATGCTTACGATAACGGTGGTCCTAGGGCTCTGCTCCAGCATACGCAATGCAGGGATTGCCATGACATGCCATTGCTGGACACGCAGTGAGACAAACTTACCTAAAGATTGATAGAGCGGCTTCCGTGTCCGATGACACTAGTAGGACTGTCGGTTAAATTGATGTCCTGAGGTGATTGTATGTACTGGGGCACTGCAATATACGGAGCGTTATTACAACTTGACGTACCAAATGAGGTTGCACTACCGCGGCCTCATGCCATACCATGCAACCACGACCATTGTAACGCTAACGATGCTGAAAGGTGTGATAATTGGAGGCGCGAGTCTTTCGGACGACGAGAGGGGTTGAGGGAATGTTGAGTAGAATTGAAAAGATGTGATTCTGCGTTGCGCCGGAGGAGGGGAGGGATGTGGCTGGCTCCTGGTCTCCTCCACCACCTGTGTTCAGCCTGCCGGATCAACGCCTCTGAGCACTCGAGTCAAGACTCGCATCTATTGCTCGAGTCGGCGCCGAGAATACAATAAAGCAGCCCACGGAAGGGCGACATTTGACGGCATGCGCTCTTTTGTCGACGTCGACTCGGAGCGGACATGCGCTCGGTCCGAACGCTTCTGGATCGACTCGGCGGCGGCGTCTGACGCATACGATGTCTGGAGGACCAATCGGAGGGCGCAAACGGTCGACGCCACACGGCTCACATTTGCCAATTGATTAATGGAGCAGAAATCAAATTTGGCCGACGACGGCAAGCCACCCCGCGCCAGGGCCGGCCAGGAACGACAGCCGCCTTCATCCTGCAGGGCGTGTATCGTGACGGAACAGACGCGAAACAAGGCGTTGTTGGCAGCGGCGGATGGTTGCGTGCGCGCGATTGAGAAGAGATGAATGTGTTGCCAACGCGAAGATGCACGAGGCGGGAGAAGAAGCGACTAGATTCGGCGGGGCGGCGCTGTCTGGGCATCGTCGTTGAAGGTCTGACAACGTGCGGGGAAGACAAGCCAGCCATCACCCCGATGGGGAAATGCGCCGCACCGGGGACGGCCCTGCACACCGGCGCCACAGACGCCTCGTGTCGGGTTGGTGCGGCACGACGTGGAAACCTCAGTCCTATATAACAATTGCGCCCTCCCCGCCTGCCTCACACCTTCCCCTCCCCGCCCCCATCCTCCTCGACCACAACGCCGACGATGGACGCGTACTCCCCGCTGTTTACCTCGGGGCTCCTCACAGCTACCCCTGCCGCCACACCCTCTACGTCCCGCTCGCCATCCATGAAACGGCGCCGCGGCAAGGTGGTCGACAGCCTCCCTTGTACGGTCAACACCGTCAGCTTCCACGCCGCTGTCCACTCGCCCAGGGATCCCAATGCCCTGTTTCTCACCCTCGTACCGCACCACCAATGGGACGACGGTGACCGTTCCTTTCTGTCTCTGGATCTCGCCGAAAGTGCCTCTATGCGCTCAATGAGCCTTCGTAGGAAGGATACCATCACAAGTCGCGGTTCCGTTGCATTGAGGAGATCAGAGGCTGGGTCGCCGACTTCTCATACACAGTAAGCCCTCGTCTATGTGCTTCTCCATCCCACGATTATGGTATACTAAAACGTTTCCTTCCTTCTAGGTTCTCGCATTTCTCTTCGGCCAAGCGGCCCTCATCACTAAAAATGGGCAAGTCGACTCGCGACTCCCTCCTCCCTTCTCCCAAGCCTGCACCATCTACCTCTCTCCCAGAGCCTCCCACTTCTGCCCCCGCCGCCACTCGAGGTACTCTTACTCTCTCCACCGTCCTCTCCGAACAGCCTTCCTTCTCAAACCCGTGGTCGCCCATGCACCGCGCCTCTCACTCTGCTCCGTCCCTCCTCTCCCCCGAGGCCGCCCGCCAGTCCTCAATGATCCTTCCACCTGATTTCTCCGACGATTCGTACCTCTTGATCTCCCCAACCTCCCCCACTGCGCCTTCTTTCTCATCCCACCGCGCGGTTCCTCCGCCAATCTCCGCTCGGCACGCTGTGCCCACGCGCAACCAGTCCTTCCGTTCCGTCGCATCGCTCAACACCCGCCTGCGCAACCGCTCCGCTGCGCTTGCTGTGCTGGAGGGACGGACGAGTCACACTGCTCGCATCGGGAGTTTCATGTCGTTCGGCGACGACGACGATGAGGATGCCGAGGAGCCAGAGCGCACGCGTTCCCAACTTTCCACGCAGTCGCAGGAGCCTTCTGGCGCGGAGTCATTCATGCCCGACGTCAACAGCCGTCTGCTCCAGGTTCTGGATGAGGAGGAAGACGTGGTGATACCGCAATCGCACCCGTCGTCTAGCTCGCGTGCGCGCACGCCTGTGCCCCAGTCTGCGCCCGCACGCCCGCAGGAGGCTCCGTCGGCGCCCCCGGTGTCACACCCCGCCTCTGGCTCGCGTTCGCGCTCTAACTCGACGCCGCAGAAGCTCAGCCGCAGAGGCACGCTCGAGTCGCTCCTATCCCCGCTCGCAAACTTCATCGACTTCCGCGAGGATGAGGGCAGCACGCGAAGCTGGCGCAGCTTCGTGGAGTTCTCTTCGTGATTGGACGCGGGTGCTCGATGTCTTGTTGCCATGGTTTTTCTTGCGCCCAGGTAATGATACTCTGTCTAGCATGCCCGCGCTCGTCGCTGGCTACAATCTCCCAAGGGTGCCTCATGAATGCCCCAGAGCAACTCTCCAACCTCCGGCCCGTGTTTCGTCGTATGCGATGCTTGCTATCATGTCCAATCCATTCCGATTTACAAACACTCATCTGTGTACACCAGTTTTTTCGTCGCTTCCTTCCTGCACATCGCCTCAGCCCCCACTCTTCCAACGAACGATTCACTACTTGCTGGTTACAAAAGCGGTTCGTTGCGGACGCTCTGGCCCCCTATTGCATATTTTTCCACCTCCCAGAATTGACTCTGTCTACGCTACACACACGTACACTTTCCCCCTGCTCTATGTCACACTACCGCACGCAAGCTCCGCACCCATTTCCCAATATTTTGCTGTCGCATCCCCCATCATCCAAAGACTACGATACATACCTGCTTGTTGTCCGCGCTTCCTAATAATCTCTTGTGTTGCCATACTGCGTCTATATCCCTGATCCCTGCTACATACCCCGCACAGTCGGGCCCCTGTGCCAGTAAACCAGTGTACATCGAGGTCGCTGTAACTCGGGCGGCGCTATGTATACTCCGTTTCGTGCAGAAGTCAGGCGTGATGCGGGCGTCATGGCTTGGCTACTTGGAGGTGGGTGAAGTTGACTATCCCTCCCTTGTGCGCTCAGGTGCATATGGATTGTAAGTGCAATGCCTATTATGTCTACTCGGAAGTTAATGGTATTTGAAAGGTTCGCAATGTTGGCCTGTGTATGTCGATCGCGACGTCATCTGTCTCCGAACCGTATGTGTGGCTGCTAAAGGGCATGTCCACGGGCATACTGTGAAGCCTTCGAATATCTTCAAGTTCTGTTCTGTTTCGCCAGCAAATTGAGGGTCAAGCTCCGAAAGCCTCCTTTGCAATGGAGACGAGGGCCGGCCTTAGCGTCATAGATCACTCCAAGAGACGAATCAGCATCTGATTATAGGTGCGTATTGTCACGCACGTAGAGTGTTCAGACTGCCTCAGTGCCAGTGCCTATTTGCAAAGCGCGCTGGACCTATACTTACCTCGGTAACGCCCGACTTTGAGACAGGTCTTTTATGCCGATGGCTCCACGTGGGCTTCGGTTTTCTCCATAACATTCTCCATAACGACTCGAGGGCAAATGTCTGCACGAGTCCCATCCAACGTCGGATGAAGGGTAGCATTTGATCACCTACTCGCTGGTTAGGCCTTGGATGAGGATTCTTTCTGACACTGACAGGGGGAATCGTGTGGAGTTGCTGTCGTCAGTCGATGAAGCCAGCCTGAGCAGCTGCGCAACTAGATGTGCCTGGTCGACAGACCTGGAAAGCGGTAAGTTCAAACGCGACGCTCTATTGTCGTTCATTTAGCCTACAAAGTTGATTGTTGTTCTCCCAGGCTCCTCTGGATGCCTGCATGTTACCGGTCAAACGCATAGTGGGCCTTCTCGCTCCACAGATAAGTCAACTTGAAGCGCGTCTGGGATCAAGGATCAGGTAGGTTCAACGCTATTGCCCCCTTAAGCTAAGTTTGTCGCTCCGCGTCACACTGTTGCCATTACTCATCTGAATACCAGCTGAAAGGGGACTCGGGTGATCTTCTCGGATTCCTGGGGAAACCGCGACTCTGCTTTGTATGGCAAACGCCTACAAGGAAGACATACTGCGCGAAGCGCTCTCCAGGTTTGGGGGCCGGCCGCTCGGAGTTTGGCGTACGCCTTGAATGTCTGCTAGTTAACTCGACATATAACACCACGACCCCAGCTACTACAACTCTCTGCCAGGTGGAAGACAGTCCAAGGGTTCCCCCAGAAGAATAGGTGTCCGAGTATCCCACTGGCAACAGTCTTTCGCCAAACAGACTTACCTAGACATTTACTGCCGAGGGTTGTGGTTCCTTCGTGACTCAGTAGAAGGCAGTCAACAATCCAGACCGCGGGCTTATGGCTTATCGTTACTCCACATGAGCCAGACGGAAACTCCCGAGCTGTGTACTTGTTACACAGTCCGTACCCCCCATGATCGTGGTAAATAGCTCATGCTGCAAGTCACCGCCAACTTACCACTCAAAAGGCCGCGCAAATCTTCCTCGCTTTCATACCGCAACGCAGCGACCTCGCAACCCCACCATCGACTCAAGCCAGGAGATTGCCTGCATGTGCTACTGGCTGATTACATATAGGCACTTCGCCTGCGGGCATGACCGCCGGCTGGGCGAATTCTACGTGCGTGTCTTCGTCCGCTCTCGGAAAGGAACAATCGTGATATTGACCAAGTGAACACAGCTTGATTGCCTCCACCTGTCGGTTTACACCGTGAACACGCTCCACCAGCGGGAGAGTCACGACCGCGGCATGCACCAGTACGCCTCATTCTGCTCTGATGTGCGAATTCATCTTGCTAACGCCCCCACCCCCTGGGCGACCGCACAGGTTGATCGCAGACCAGCACCTCGTCATGGACGCGACGGACATGGATTGTAACCAATGCCGTGGCATCTCAGACAATGTAGTCGGTGGCCGCCGACGCATGACGAACTAGTAGTCCTCGAGACTTCGCATCAAGTCCTGGAGATTGAGAATACGAATACTAGCATGGCTCGTAACGCACCGAGGCACCAATTTGTTTGTAGCCATATGAAAGTTCTTGAGTTCCCTGTGCTCTACTACGCGTAGTGGAGCAACATCTGTGTATAGTAAACTGTCGTGATACTATTTCGAAGGAGATTTACATCGTCACGAAGAGCGAGGATACCGTAGCTCAGAGACTGTATGCAAGTAAACAAGCTCCTCCCGACAGTGTACATAAAATGCTAAGCACGTTCGTGCGACTGCAACATGCCAAGCAGGAACGGCCGATTCACCATGGTATTACCAATAGTCGCAGTCGAACCCGTATGCGTTCGAGATAACGACGATGTTCCGTCCGTAGCATTATGTTGTTTGGAGATGATACTTGAGCCAGGCCTCGGGAACTGGGCCGCACAAACTCTCCGCCTTACCGTTCCCGAGATAGTGATAGTGTTGCATGGCACGGTACCTATGCTAACCAGTCTGCTGAGAAAAATACATATACCATTGTAGCGATACTGACCGTAACAAAGTTCGCCTATCGAAATCTCATCTATCACCATAATACGGGTTTCACCCAGACGCTCTCACCTCACAGCTCAAGTCAAAATAGCGGCTTGCAAAGACTGATGTCAAAGCCTGAGATAATGTGGGCGCGAGCAGGCCTTTTGCTGGGCCCTCCCCCTCACTGCCCAGAGGCCTTCTTTGGGTCCTGCCTACGGGCTGAGGCTAGAATGTAGTGAGCAGCAATATATATGCTTGAGAAGAATTGAATTCTCACTAAGGAAAGCAGTAAGTTCTTGGAGGCGTGCTGCCGGTGCCTGTGGGCTTCTACAGGTGTGATCGTGAAGTGATAAGAATAAGCATAGCACTACGGCTCCGCGGCTCCGAAAGATGTGATAATGTGGCTGACCACAACGTGGCTCTGGAGGTGGCAGCGGGGTGCGAATGAGTGTGTAGCTTGTAGTATAGCGAGACAACAAGAAGATCACACCGTTTAAATTATGGGAAGTGGTGTAATGGATGCGAGGAGGGATTCGGTGGCAGGGCGGACAGAAAGGAATGATGATACGATTGTGAACCGAGTTTGGTATAGAATGTCTATCATTATGAAGGAAAGAGAATAGCGCAATCATGCATGATCAGTGAAAAGTAAGCAACACACCATTTCAACCGGTATCAAATGAGATCTACCATTCAAATGTCGTCATGCTGTAAAGCTCACCGAGCAAAAATTAGCTACTACTCATGGGCTGTCTTTATAATATACATGTAAAGACCAGTGAGGTTTCGTCTACGCAAAAGATGTGATGTGACGGATCGGACCACGACCATAGCGGACACAGTGACGAAGGCATGTAGAACGACGAGAGCCGGTTGCCACCACGTCGAAGTGGGCAGTAGGGAGAGTGGGACGGCGGCGGATCGCGATCGGGGGCGGAGCCAAGGATTCGGAGCGAGTGACTGCACACAGTCTGGCTCCCCGCCGGCCCCTCCACACTACCACACTGCCGGGCTACGGCCACCCTCGTCTCCATGAAGATCTACGTACTAGCTCTGGTGGTCCGTACAGAATAACTGCAGGAACTGATAGCTGCAGGTGAGAGCATGGGAGGCGGTGCTGTGGTGAGTCGGGCTCGGTAGCATCGCGTCGCGTCCATTGGTCATTGATTACGAGCGCTGCGGCCGGATGGAGTTGTCGTGGGGTGTTTGTCCGGGTGGTGTCCGTGTATCGCTCTGTGAGAGCGAAGGCAGCGAGCCAACCGCGAACTCCAGTAACACGCATCGCGACAATCTCCGCTAGTCTTGTAGCACTGCTAGTGTGCAGTGGGACCGACATCCTCCTCCTTCCAAAACCATGTTCAGGTCTGTACTGACGCTGGTCAACTAGGTCACCGACGCAAAATATCTCCAGATACCTCTTTGTCACGAAGTACTTCCTATTATCGGCGGGGAAGCTGCCTCAAGGCATACCTGTGTCACAGATAACTTAGCTACTCACGTCCGACATCCGGCTGGACCGACTTGCCTTTCGTTCATTCCTCTGGCACAGATGCGCCCACCCCAAAGGCGTGTTCCTACGGATCCTGGATTGGACGGGCATGATGCGCAATCGACCTCAAGCTTGGCAACATGCACTGGCTCCCAGAGACAATGCGCTTACTCAGGAACTGGACTGAGCTCGCTGCGCGTTGCCTATGTACAACCATGCGAGCATCCGACGCTTAGGAGACACAGACAAGGCACACGGAGAAGCGGGTTAGCCCTTCGCATTCTCGAGATCTAGTTGGGCATAATGATGGTGAGAGTCAGTCTCGATACTGCAGGAAGTGTGTGATCACTGGCTCACCACCATGCGCGGGACATTCGTGTCCATTTACAAGGACAAGGATCTCGCTGAATGAAGAATGGCTACTCGTGTCGTGCAAGTGTAAGATCGCTCTGCGATTCCCTAGCGGGAGCCGACGCAGTCCGCGTAAATACCGCGGTGACGGCCGAGCCTCGCTCGTGCTAGACAGGCCCACCGCGCTACGAGTATGTGGGCCATGCAGTTGGACGCAAACCTTGCCATTGGCGTCGACCAGTGAACCATGCGCGACAAACGGAGGTACCGACGAGACCGAGGACGAGAAGATGCGCGTAGCGGCCATGACAGTCACCGCGGACGTGAGTGGGATGACTTGACAGTCGTCCGGGATTGGGCGACGGGAAACTTGTGGATTGGTTGGCCAACCCGCCGGGAGGGCAGCGCCGCTTCTCTCCGACGGCTCATCGATACACCGCCCACGTCGACCTCCCCGCCGTAGTCCATCGACCTCGACAGTTCTACTTACGTTCGCCTCCCTCCCACCCGTCTCACCCGTCTCTCGCACCTGTTTTGACCGGACTATGGGCCCTCCTTGATACGGTTCCTCTCAGTCCCGGCCGGGCCATCTTCATCCCTACAGGGTCTTGTCTGTGCCGGATACCTGATGACTTATTCACGAGTGGGGGGAACGGTGGGCCATCGGTGGTGGAATAGATGGGAGCGTGCGGTGGATGCAGCCCACAACCCGCCGCATTTATGGCAGCTCCCCGCCGCATTTATGGCAGCTCCCCGGCGACCTGCGTCACATTCGTCGAGCTCGTACACCTTTGCTCTTCGGTTCACAACATCCTACGATTCCCCTTCACCGAGTTGCTGTTCAGCTTCCCTTCGACCAAGGCGAAGGCCTAGTGCATGGCGCTCTGGCTTCATTACGAGGGGGCTCTCCTTCTAATACCTGCGATGGATGTCTGGACAGTACCCATTGGCTGCTCTTCGTGATACGCCCAGTCCATCGTCTCCCCATTCCATGTTCGCCTGATCTGCATCGCTCCCTTTGTCCTGCAAAAACATGGCTTCAGCACGGCGGTTGGCAGCATGTCATATATTTTCGCGGCAGGTGGAGATATGCTCTCAGAGGCTACATGGCGTTGCTATCTCTCCCTCCTACTCCCTAATTGCTCCTACTTGCTCCATAGCTTCCCAACACCACCGGAGGAGGTCGTCCCGCACACGGCTCACATACACTCCGGACCGACTCCTTCACGAAAAACTGATCCCCCAACATCCTGCGAGATGAATGCGAACGTCAGTGGATCCTGGTTATCGACCATCCCGCGGTCACCTCGCTCACAGCTGGTCGCATTCCTCTGCACAGTTGTGTGACTCCTTGTCGTGGCGGTAACTCGAGACGCATTTTGTCCTCATACAATCGACCTACATCAGCGTCATCAGCGACTGCGAACCAAACGTGCCAGTGAGGCGTGTGGCCCACGTAGTGTCTCTGCATCGGGAGACGGTGTTCACAGTCGAGGTACTCGCGTTCCGTCACCAAGTGAAAGCACATCGTCGGCGGGTGTCGGTGATAGGAATGGGCAGAGCGGCATATGGCTGCTAAGTAGGCTTGTTTTATATATTAACGCTGAATGCCCATATTACGTCCGCATACATCGACACTCTCAAATATAGCTTCAAGTGATAACTGCGCGCGCCTTGTGTACTTGTCCTCTTACCCTGGATGGGCATCGTGTGGGTGCTCTATGTATCACGGTGACAGCACTGCACACGCACGTTGATGCTTGTCGTGAGACCCGCAAAAGCGTTCGCTTTAACTTGAGTCGAGCGCTTTGACATCGACACTGCGAGATTGTAGCGTCATAGGTTGAGCGCTGAGCCTGAGTTAGAGTGCTTCTCGTGAGTACTTGCATGGCTCTCAGGCCGCACTCTGGTTCCTCAATGGGACTAAACAAGTACTTGCTTATCCTCGCGTTGCATTGTGGTCGCAGCTCGGATCATTCTAGCCCCGTCCTCATGCTTACGGCCGCAACAATATTACAGTTCCCGGTGGCCAGCCGGTCTCGTTCTCTTTCATTGTTCAAGGCGACAAACGATGCAAAAACAGACAGGCCCGCATCATGATTGTCGTCTCCTCATGTCCGAGCATCTCCCTCCTCTTCCAATTGGTTGAGGCGGTCATGTTCGTGTGATATAATATAGTAATACCAGCGCAGTCCCCGACTCCTCCGAAGGGGAAGGCTCTCTCAAACCCAAGTCGTGTCGACTGCTGTGCCCGCCGTCTGATTCGTGGGATTGCTGCCTACTACCGCTCGTGGACGCGGTTCGAGGGTTGCTCGAGAATCGTTTGAGGGCCGTCCAAGACCTTCGAGACCGGAAAACCGTGTTCAATTATATGAGTTCATGACTGCTGGGGTGAAACTCTGTTATTTCGAAGATTCATTTATTACGCTGTTTTACAAGGAAGTCGGGACTGGCGCAAGCGCCACTACGGCATATACATGCTATCCTGTGACGTCATGCAAAAACGGTAAGTCTCGTATCGCTTTTGGTAGCTCATCATACGCTATGTTTGACCCGTTGCCGGGCTATGCTTATATGTGTCGTTGCCCGTTAGTGGGCCATATATTGGCCGCCGTTTCCTCTGCTTGAATATGTGCCGGAACTTTATTCTGGATGGACAGGAATGAATATCGGGAAACAGCATCTACCATGGCGGAGGAAAGGGTAAAGCAACTGAAAGACAACCAACGAATGCAGTCAGTTGTATGACCACGGCCAAGCCAATGAGCCCACGACCGCTCTCCCGATACGAATGGCGCCGACCAGCTTCCGCAGATCTTTGGGAACCTGTGTGACGATCAAGACAGGCCCATGCTCCACAGACCAGGACTGAGCAAACATCCTAAACAGAGCTGGCCGCATGAGGAGGCGAGACACGTGAGATGCAAAATATACATAGGGGGCGTGATTGCTTGAAGACCTATGATGACAATGGCACGGCCGAGCCACATCCCCGGACGCTAGCTATTGACAACGCGCACCACCGACGACACTGTATTTTCCAAAAATCCGCCCCAGGACACGGCCTCGCTGCAAGAGAGATGGATGGATGGTACAATGAAGCGGTGAGTCCCGCAATCCTCGAAGGGGCGTAGGAAGAAGAACCGGGCGACTAGAGGCATGGAAATGAGCGAAGTCGGACGGCCTTCTTCCAGATACAAATGTTCAAAGTGTTCGCCTACTTGTCGACCCCAGAGCCACAGCGGTAGTTCTACCACACGGGCGTGTGGATCGCCCCTGGGCCATACTGATCTAACACTGTCTTGCAAGCGTCGTCCTTTGCGTCCAGTGTCGACGACAACTATACCCACGTTGACCTATGACCAGGGCGAGCGTATCTGGACATTCTGGAAGGCGAACCCGTGCTCTGTGTGGGAGAAGGAGGGGACCCCGTACACAAGCACCAACGGTCCTTTTGCGTATAGGTAGGACATGGTGCTCGCTGTCACGAATGGCGTCAGTCTTCGAGTACGACCTGCAAGCCTTCGGTACGTCAGCTGAGCTCGACTGTGCGTAACCACTCGCCTGGAGTACACTGGGAGCCGCATCGCAGCTGCAGTGTCTGTCCCAATCTGTTGGCTTACTTTTCGCATCAGTAATCCGGCAGTGTTTGACTCGCGGCCCTCCCAGATATCTCACATGGTGAGTACTCAATTCCGTGTGTAATCTTGCGTTGACACGGACCCGGCTTCCAGACCTTCATTGCGACAAGCTTTACTCGCCCCTCCAATAGTTGAGGGATCCACTGGTCGTATTCGGTGCGTGCACATACAGGTACACAACCATATGCTCATTGGGGGAGAGCATGGATGGACACCACACATCAGTCTGCAAGCATTACTAGTTCAGTCAGGACCGCCGGAAGCCCACGTTCCGTACCTCTAGTACGACCCAGGGTCCATAGGAATAGCAGGCGGTGTCCGTTACGGTATGTTTCCGACTGTCTCATCATTGGGGGTTGGACACGACATTTTTGCAGAGGTAGGAAGTCAGTGCACGCAGTCAACTATTCTCGCAATCAACTCACCATATTTTTCACCCGATACTCATAGCATCTAGGCAAAGCCTGCGAGAGCTCGCTTCTAGATTCATAGCTCGTGCGTACGTGTTGCGAGATGCCCTGCGTCGTTCTCCGTGAAAGCATGGGCGTGGTGACGTAAGGAATAGGGTGGGGCAAACACAGGTGCGTTGGGGTCGGGGGCAGGAGGCGTCGTCACAACTCCAATACATCCCTTCAAGGAGGTCCGATAGGGTAGTGTAGCTGCGGGCATTGGCTAGCCAGCCTGTCGGGAGGGCAAATATGCCAGGCAGGCGATCATGTCGGGAGGGCGAGCAACCAGCAGCGGATCCTCCAAGGCCCGTTGGTCCTCGCTGCCGCTGCCGCCGCCACCGCCGCCGCCACCGTCGTCCTCGTCCTCGTCCTCGTCCTCGCCGACAGCCGTCACTGACACCGTCGAACCTGGCCTATGGTCCCTGCAACGACTCCCCCTCCCACACTTCCCAGAATTAACTCCCTCCTCCCCTCCTCCCCTCCTCCTCCTCATCCTCGGCGGTAAAAAGGTTACTGCGTCCTATATGTTGGTTGAAAGCACGTCACCAAGTCCAACGTGATTCCGCCGCCATGGGTCGCACAAAACCTCGTCGTGATACAAGAAGCGCTAGAGGGCCGCTGCTGGTGCCTATACGTCTAGGTAGCGTGGTGGTGGTGGTGGTGGTGGGAGGAGCAGAGCGTGGTGGCTGGGGATGACCGGATACCAATGGCCCGGGACACGACTGACCGTTGTTCGGCGGCGGCGGTCTGGCGGCGGTCTGGCTCTAAGACGCTATGTACCGCTCTGGCTCAATGCAATCTTGATATTCATCCGTCCCCAAACCCACTACGTCCTATAATCCCTCATCAAGTCTGCAGACGGCTTCTCAAGAAGCCCTCAAGAGCGACGTAATCGCTGCCACCACAATTATCATATCCTACTTAGTCCACACTTTCCCTTGCGTTGAACAACCTTGTTAGGTATCGTCCCTCAGGCCTCGGGCCTCGACAGGCTCTTTGCACTGTATGGACAACCATACATCATGCCCTTTGCTCGTAAAAGCAAACATCGATCGTCGTTTGGATTTCACAACACAGTCGCGAGGCTAGCCGTGGAAGTGCGACAACGCGTCGGGTGTGTCATTTCCTAACTACGGTATCTTCTTAATGAGAATACAGCAATTCCTATATCATCTTCCTCTCAAGCCGTCCTCCGCGCGCCAGGGCCCTCGCTCACAATTGGGGGTGGCTCTCCCGCGCACGTCTCGCACAGACCCTGTACACGTTCCAGCACGAGGCGTTGATCCTGCAGCATCCTGCAACAGGGAAGTCATCACTTGCATTCAGTACCCACGTGTATTGTGTGCTTACTGCTGGACGCATCCGCTACCACAGTTGTGGCTCTCCTTCTGATGGCGCCCGCTCACAACGCAGGCCGGTTTGTTGCAGTCAACCTGTGACAACAACATCAGATCTCGCCGCCCGACATGCGCTATCCGGCCTACGTAGTGCTTCTGGGTCGGGAGGCTATGCCCGCAGTCGTGGTACTCTCGATAGGTGAACAAGTTGAAGCACATTGTTTGATGGAGTGGGGTCGACGGACTTGCCAGTGCCACGGCACATGTAAGGCTAGCGCTTTATGTGTTTGACCCACCCCGGCCTCTTTTCTGCTAGCTTCTAATTTCCGCTTGCGTTCGCTTCCAAACTTTCCGAAGGAGAGGATGTCCCATGGAGCCGGTCCCCGTGACGGGAAACAGATACATCATGGGGTAGTATCGGTGGCTTATCCGACTCTGTGACGGACCAACCGAAGGCTATTCGATGCGATTTGGAAGACGATAGCTCTGTCGTATTTAGACCGTATTGTGAAGCTCCCCGCCGCCGTATTTGGCGCTTTTCAGGTACCTACAATGACAAGGGACTTGTCTTGTGAGCTTTGAAAGTGAGAAAAAAGCGAGACAATCGTGACTGGCAATGCCATTGATAGTGTTGTCACAGAGGAAGAGGGGTAAAGTCAATTTAGCCACGGTGTCTTGCTTCGGACCTGGGAGGCACATCTTGCGCCTACAATCAGAAAATGATCGAGCCTCTTCAAGTTCACGCTATAATTGCGTGGACGGTTATGATTAGGGACACTTTGTGACATTGTGTTGTGGACTCGGTGAGCGGGGGCCAAAAATTGCATACATTTGTTACATGCTAGAGTTTGCCTTTATCCAATCTCTCAGGTCTCAATTCCCACTACCGGCCACCGATACGCTATAACAAGGATGGATGCACTTTTCCTGGTCTGAAATGTATAGGTGACCACAATCACGCCTTTCCCGGGGCTTTGGATGGTTACCTCCAGCTCTCACTCGGCGGAGGATTCTGGTCTTCCATTGGTGCGAGACTGAATGTCCGACCTTGTGGGAGTGCCGGAGATCGAGAAGCTCATTTCGCTGTCAAGCCCGTCCTGCTTTGGCGGAGGGGACTCAGATACCATGCGAAGGGCAAGCTTGTCTCCAAGCTCGTCAGGGTGGACGAAACCATATCCAATACCGCCCTACGCACATCTTTAAGGCGCTGAACCTAAGAGGTGTCTGCTTCTTACCGGCGAGGATCCAAAGTGACGGTAATGGGTAAATGAAGGGTCTGTGTCAAACCTTCGGCAACTGAGGCCTCAGTGAGAGACAAAACACGACTGTAATGTAGCAACAGCGATGATATTGCGCTTTGTCTTGGCGATCATGGTAGATGTACGGTAGGGACAGGCCAACATTTTGATATGAGTCCAGAATGTTGGTGCTGAGAGCGCACATATGTTGGACTCGTCTGTCGCCGCTGTGGTATGGACGCATAGCGAGTGGAATAATAGAGATCTGCAGCTCTAGGATGGGCATTGGCGCAACTCCTCACTTCTATCCCCGAGGGTGTATGTCCTGTCAAAGGATTCACTGCCGTAAGTAGTCATTAGCTACCGTCTCCTCCGCTCATTGCTGGACACACACCAGGCTACCATCCCTTCGCTCGCTTCCCTCAGTGATCCTCGCAGCGCCCCGTGCCGGAGCTTCATCCAAGGGGAGATTAGTCTTACCCCCTTGTTCAATTAATTCGTAAGAGGTAGCGAAGTATGAGAGCAACACACCTGAACCTAGCAAGCACCCCCAAACGTATAGACGCGAGGGCGCGGCGGTGCGTCCCGCATTGGTCATTCTCACCGTGTCAAGGTGGGAAGGTGGTGAGCCGATATAGTGACTCCGCCATCGCGGGGCGCCAGTGTCACGGTTCTTCATTCGTATGAAGAGATGAGGAGGCACCGGTATTTTGGATGCGAATGCTTGCAAAGTCAAAGCGAGTACTCGCCGTCCTAGACAGATGCCGAGACCGTTATACTATAAAGGTCTGAGCGAAGATAAAGCCCCGCCAGGCCAATCCACATCCTATCACACACTCGACAATGTGCTTCAATCTGATCACGGAACGCGAGTACCTCGGCTGTGGCCACCAGCTGCCGGTGCAAAAACTCTATGTGCGCTGGACTTGTCGCCGGAACCAGCCCAAATCCGCTGACGCCTTATGTAGGTCGACTGCATGAGGACAATGTGTCTCATGAGCCGCCGTCACAACCTAGACGAGCATGACTGTGCAAACGGATGCGATCAACGGTAGATGAGAATTTCGTCGAACAATCACGCACCAGAGCCGCTGATACCGCCCTTAGGATGTTGGAGGATCAACATCTTACAAGAGAGACAGTCCAGAGAGTATGCGAGCCGTGCGCTGGACAGCCCCCACCAGTGGTGACAGGTAACTACGGGAGACAGAGGAAGGCATAGTGAATGAGGCTTAGGATCACAGAATGAAGGGGATCGCACCGTGTATAGCACCTGCTACTGAATCGATGTACGAGCATGCAGATTAGTTGTGACGCTGCTGGGGCCTCTGTATTGTCCGACCATCCCTCGTCCGACCATCCCTCGTCCGACCATCCCTCGTCCGACCATCCCTCTGGGGGATTACTCAACGAAATTCTAAGCTGCTTGAATGGCGTAACGCGGTTGAAATGGGTGCGTAGTGGAGTGACAAAGGTGTCCGTTCTCGGGATAGGGCGTGGTGCCGCCCGTTCAGACGAGGACTTTGGAGAGCCGTATGCATGGCTCAGCTTCTGCATTCCCAATGCTATCGCCTTGCTCATCGCCGACACTGCCATCCGCCATCCCGCCATCCCGCATCCCGCCGTCATCCCGCCGTCACCACTGCCGACGCTCTTCGGTGTGCAACGGTTCTCCGTCAACAAGTTCCATCTTTGCAACGGCTCACCTCTTTCCCATTCGGAGCCTGTTTCCATCCCGCCACCAGCGGGTCAAACGCTGCGTGGTTATGTCCAGCGTGATCATGAGGACAAGCGGCTTCCGTGCTCAGCATCGCATCGTTGCCCAGGTTGCTCGGAGCGAGAAATCAGGAAGCAAGGACGGCGACAATAACGGAGACTAGGCAGGAGAAGGGTCCAAGGGAGGATGTAGGGAGGATGTGAGCGGGGGATGGATGTACCGCGCGGCTGATCGCCAAACGGTGCGCGCTGACCGAGACCGTGCCCGCCCAACAGGTTGGCCGCCAATTCCCAGCTGCTGCCCGCCACATTCGGCTCGGCGACTTGCGACTGTGCGACTCAGATCCGTACCGTAATGCCCACTCCGCCTTGCGGTACTTTCCTCCTCTTCTTCGTGATCGATCCAGACTTCATTGTTGTTTCTATCGTCGCACCTTGTGCGTCGTGTTCGTCATCGTTCTTAGGCCACCAGCAGAGCCCCGAAAGCGTCTTCGATAAGTCGAAGGGCCCTACAACCGACCAGGTGTTATCCGCCTGGCTGATTCGAGTGACGTATTCGTATGCGGTATGCCCAAGCACATTGCTAGGCAGGCGAGGTGCCCTCTTGCTTCAGCCCTTTTCTGTCGTTGATCGTAAGAGAACAGGTTTCGGGAGGACAGCATTCGGCGACGGTTGTGTGTATCTGGGTCACCGTACCTGTCCTACGCTGGTCTACTTCGACCATTTGGCGCAGTAACCTAGTGATAGCTGTGAGTCTGTGGCTGCAAACTGCATAATGAATCCACTAACACTCACCGAGGCTGCGCGATGGTACTGTAGACTAGAGCTGGCACACTCTTCGAGGCTTTGTTGCTAGCATTGACGTATTGCCATGGGACGACGCCTATCGCGAGCTCACAGACGGGAATCTTCTCGGCTTCAACCACCATATCGTCGCGCAATTGACCTGAAGTTTGCCATTCTCACCCGGTCAATTTTATGTGCGCGCAATCACACAGTCCGCACCATCGATTCGCGGTGTTCATTTGAATACGTGAAGCCGTTCCAGGTCACTGGTAACAACCTCAAGCAGGAGGCCCGGTAGGCGGTTCACTCCCGTCAATGTTCTATCGTTTCGGCGGATCGATTGCAGTAGTCCCTACTTATGATTGGATAAGCTCGCAAACTTGGAGTTGAGAACTTACCGTACTGGATCAAGACACCCGTATCCGATGAACATCGTGCAAACCAGCCCCCGGCGGTGCTCAATTATGCCCGTCAGAATGCTAGTCACGTCCCCACGTCCCAGGTGAGCTGTCACGTCGTTTGGACTTCAATCAGGAGCTGCACTCATGCAGTGTAGCTCGCCGATTCCATCCATTGTTCACCACTGGCCACGAGAAGGTCTTGAAATCCCACCGGTACTCAAGCGGTGGAGAAGGTGACATCCGTTTATAGTGGATCTATGCATTTGCTTGGACTTAGACCATTACACTCTAGAGAAGGGGGAAGTTACTGCGATGTCGTAGGCACGGCCAGCAGGCGCGATTGGACCCATATATTCCACAGCGATGGGCGACCACTGGCACCTGGACAAACACGCCACGACAGGGATCGTCCACCCGAGGTGCCAGTGGGCACCTGCTTACGCCCGTTACAACGCTTTTACAACTTCGTGATGTCCGTCTCATCGGATGAGGTCTTCTTCTCGCTAGGCATCACCTCCACCTCCGACGTCTGCGCCCTCAAACACCGCCCCTGGCCACGTCGCTGATCTCGCCGTACGCAGTCCACTGGATCACTCACCACACCTCCTTTATGTCTCCACCTAATGCACGCCCTACCGGACGCCTTGCCAAATGACGGGACCGTCGCCACTGCTCACTGCCGCACCCTTCGTTGGCGTAGACCCAAGGTGCAACTAGCAGTTGATGAAGAATGCGCGCATCCACGATCCGCGTCCGAGTGGGGTCGCTGCTTTTAGTCGTTGTGTAGCACATTTGCACAACACACGCCGCCACAGACTAGGCTACCCAGGAATTTGGCTCTTCGCGGCCGCCCCACTTTGTCCGGACACAGCGTCTGGTCGCTGTATCGACACCGAATTGACTCCACAGTCCGCGCATGTACTGCTAGGCGCTACTCAATCCACCTTTGTCATGGCCTCAGCATACCCGCGGGGTTGACACACCGAGTGCCGCTTTGAGTTGCTCTTAGCCACGCACGACGGTCTCAAGATTCTTGGCGTTCGAGATTGGGGCGGATGGTGATTGCTAGTTTGGTATGAGTCAGGTTATGTGGTGCGATGGACGAGATCGAAGTACTATCGCTGGACGCGGCCTTAGCCTGAGATCAGTGGTACGTCTGACTTTGGTTGGCTTCACTTGCGAAACATGTTAACTCTGCCTCAAGATCGATCTTGTTTACTCCTAACCTGGCGGACCTCTTTTCATGCGCGAGCTGGACTAAACCTCATATATTCATCCCTCGGGGCGTGCATGTTCCAGGTGACTTCACTTCGTGTGTTCTGCTTTTCTTTCACCGTCCACCCTCAACGTCGTCCCGCCCGACGGCTATAAATGCCACGTCCATCCCCTTTCCCTTTCTGCATCCCCCGTATTCCACCACAATGAATGCATTTTCTTATTGCAGGTGCCCACGCTGCTTGCCCTCATGACGTTGATGTCACCCTCCAACAGTGTCGTCCCCGCCCAACAGTCACCATCCGCCTCCCGTCCGACGGTCACCACCTCGCCTCACGATGTCGTCCGCCCGACGGCTTACAACCTTCGCATTCTCTTCTTTCCTCACCACAGACAACAGTTGAGCACGCCACACCGGCGCTCACGACACCATTTGTCTGCACCGCGCGCTATTTCACTCGCAGAATTACGACGCACTTGTGTGCCGTCGGGCATCACCCCTACGGATTCGTAGGGATCCAAAGGTTGAGAGCTCGAAACCTTCTGGGGCAGTGTGTTTGCCGCCTTCTCGTCCTCAAGGTCAAGACGACAACGCCGAGATGAGTGACGCTGACGAGTGAAGACCTGTCAAGTGTCATGGCTTGGCGCGACGTGTTCCACTTTGCATGTCTACTGCCTCCTCCTGAATACCGATGACACTTGCGTCGCACGTCATCGCGCATCCCCGACCCTCTCACGAAACACTGTCCTTGGTTCAGCTTTTCGAACGTACGCATACCCGCTGCGCAAGGCCCCAGGCCTCAGCGCATGCCCGAGTCTACCAGAGCACAATGCGGGTGTACGTCGCGTCGTTGGCACCACCGCATGTCAATAGGCTGCGTCCACGTCAGGCCTGTCCGTCACCCTCCGTCTTCATAAACCGCCGCGTCCCCGTTAGTATGCCTCCCAAACGAAAGCTCAAGTTCATCCCCAATCTTCCTCCTCCCCGTGCGCGCCCTCCAATTGAAGCCCCTCCTGCCGCTCTATCCCATGCCACGCCTTCAACGCTTCGTCAGGCTGCATCCACCGGCTCAGCCAGCCTCAGGCCCCACGCTCGGTCCTACCCCTCCCAGCAAGCGGTTCGTGTCTGCCATCTCACCTGCTCCTTCTCTTGCCCTCTCTTGCTCTCGCTCGGCTGCAGCCAAGGCCGCACCAAGTTCTGCGGAAGTGACTCCCATCACCGTCTCCGCTCCCGTACCTGCGACCACGTCAACGCTACCTCCGCTCGATCGCGTACCCACGAAGCCCATTATATTCATCCCAGGTCGGGCCCTCCAAGTAGCGTACGACACGGTGGCACACAACCCTGCTTCCATTGATTCCACACTTCTTATCCCGTCGACCCCTGCTAGCGTTGCTTCCACACTTCCAATCGTCGACCCCCGCTAATATTTCAAGTGTCGCCCTTGCTGCGTCTGCGCCTTATGCTTCTCTTCCTCCTCATTCTTCGTCTGCCCCTTCTGCCAGCACTCAGCCCGCAGACTCTATTCCTAGCAACCCCAAGAAAAAAGGTGGCTACCAGCCTCGAAAGGCAAAGGTCAATGTCAGGCGCGGCCTCGACGCTGATCCCGATGAGACCTATAGCTCTCCGGAGCAGCTAAAAGATCGCTTGCGCGAGTTCTGTTACAAACAGTTTGCTGCATCGTCTTCGGGGCTAAACAGTCTTCAGTGGGATCGCTTCGGACCACGAGGCTTAGCACAGGGACAGTGTAACGCTACACGTCATCAACTATGGACATACAAGTGTTAAAACGAAATGCTTGCCACGAGCATCGTCATAGTCTCGCATAGGAGAGGGAAGGAAGTTCAATGTTCACATAACTGGAAATGTCTCCAAAAACATTCCGACACGGGGAATTGAACCCCGGGCTATCGCGTGAGAGGCGATAATGTTAGCCACTACACCATATCGGATGGATGACTGTCACACGCGGGGATCTGAGTAGCGGCTGGATATGTGCCAATCGATTCAATCATAATGTCTCGCATTGTGCTCGGATAACTAGAAACGTGGATCCCGGACGGTTTACCTGCGCAGCATTGTCCCGAATGTGCTGCCCAGCCCAGCCTATGCTATGTCTGTACTTACTATGGGAGACTGACGTCATGTCAGTCCGTGAAGCCAGTGTGCTGAGAACGTTTCCATGAAACACCCATGCTAACTCACTTTTCGCGTATGTAAACTGACGCCGGACACGGTGGCAGACGCTATCAAGACAGGGCCAGTGCGGCTGATGGGTATGTGATAGTCTATAGGCTGCACGGTAGAGTACGGGACAGCGGGTAACGCAATAACAACAACTAAGTTTGTCATATATCCACGCATACAACCAAAGCAGTCCACACTTCGACCACGTAAGAATGTGATTTCTATCCAACAAGTCAGCAACTGAAGAAGACACAACGCTGAGGACGCCGACTCACTTAGGCTTACTTGCCACCAGTCGTGCCCATGCCCATGGCAGTCTTGAACGAGTCGTAAATCCACCATTGGAAACCTGGAAAAATAATAGAGTGAGCCAACGAGTGCTCAAGATAGAGTACTTTGAAACGTACCAGTGAGGGTACCAATCATGAGCACACGGGTGCCGAGGCCCTGGGTGGCAAGGTTGACGATACCTACCTCCGAAGCAATCGCACCGAGCGACTTGCCCTTGTTCGCGGTCTTGCTCATCTGGGAGACGAGCGAGTCGGCGGGGTGAGAGACGACGGCGCAGACGACACCGGCGAGGTAACCCGACGCAAAGGTAACACCGAGCTGGGTGGGCTTGCCGTATGTCTCCTTAGGCGCAGTGAACACGTGGCTGTAGAACATCTGCACGATATACTCGAAGAAGAAGAACTTCGCCATCGTGTATGGGATCTGGCGCGACCAAAGTGGAACAAGCGAGCCGAAGGGGTAGCGCGTCTCCAGCTTCGTCCGGCTCATCTCCTTGAGAGCGGCAGCGATGGGGATGGGGAACGTGCCCGGGGCGCTCGTCTGGATCTTGACCTTCGTCATCTCGAGCGGGCAGAGCGCGATGTCGGCGAAGAACTCGGCGGAGGCAGATCCGGCGAGCCAGATGGCACCCTTGTAGTTCTTCGACGCCTCCTCGCCGGCGAGGTTCATGTACTGGTCCTTGAACACCTCATAGAGACCGTACTTGAACATGCCCTGGAGGGAGTACCCGACGAAAGTGGGCCCGAAACCTTTCCAGAGGCCAGCGGTACCCTCCTCGGCAATGATAGTCCGGAGACCACTGGAGAGACCCTTGTACTTGCTAGGGTTGACCTTGAGGGTGCGTTAACATCAGGGCCATAAGCGTAACGAAGATCAACGCACCTGCATGTTACATTTCGTGACATCGAGGGGAGTGATACCTGCGTGGGTGGTACCACATGCGAGGATGCCACCAATCATACAGTTGGTGTAGTACTTGGCATCATGGGGGACGGGACCGAGGTGTCTGAGGAAACAAAGTCGATGTCAAAATCGCCTTTCCCGTACAACGCGCCGCAGCCAGCGAGCTCACCGTGCATCCCACTTTCCGTAAGGCGAAAGATTGGCCATGGGTGATTATCTAGGAGTGGGGAGGGGGTAGGGTAACGTCTAAGAGCCCCGGCGAGGAGGTGGTGGAGGTGGAAGATGAGGAATGCGCTGGCTGAGGCAGGACGCGGTTTTCTTCGGCTCGCTCCGAACTTTACCGATCCCTCAAGCGCCCGTTCCCTCCCGCGCCGACAGCGTTCTACGTACTACTGTCTCGCTGGCCGAATGTCCTATGGGTGCTCAATACATGCCTCTGTTGTTCTAGCATTCTCTGCCTAATCAATGCAGAACACAAACAAGCCACTTAGTAGCGTCGGGACCTTCAACTTCCAGTATTTCAGGCGGATGACCGCGGTGAGATATCGATCTTCGTTCCGGCAATACGTCAGAGGAACCCGTGGGGGGAGTGCGTGTTGCAGTGCAAGCCAAGTGCAAGCCGTGTGGTGACGTTGCAGTGCGGCACGTTCAGCGTATCTACCAATCAACACACAGAGGGTCAATACGGAACGCCGATAGTCACCGTGACTAGCGCAGTTTCTAGCTCTAAGCATTCTAAGAGGCAAAACGTAAATACCACGCTGGTCGACTGTGCTACTTTAACGATGGAATTGACACTGTTGCATTGCCAACAGAGGGTGAACGTACTTAGTAAGTGTGATATCTCAATCTGTGTAGGCTCAATTACGAAGAGTTGGCAGATGCTACGACAAGATATTGCCGCAGTTCCAGGCCTGCGTCGTTTATCGTGATCAAGCTCGAACTATAATCATGCTTAGCGAAATTGTTACTTGAACACCTATCACGTCGTTTGCAGCGGCAAACACAACCGTCGGGAACTGGTGCTTTACCCGGGCTCGCGTGCACCCTACCTCCTCCCAAATATTTACGGATGCCATATTGTTATGTATGTAAATTGCTGAACATATCGAAACGGAGAGCAAACGCATTCATGTCTTCTTGAGGTACTATAGCTTACCGATCTCGAGCAAGACTTTACCTAGTACGAGCGTGGCCATGGTCCCAATGACTTATCATTATGTACTATCGGATTGCACTGAGGCAGTCCGAAACATGGCTATCCCCTCTAGCCAACTAGGTCTTCTTTGGGTCTACGGGCGACCAAAAAGGGCGGAGCTCCCGCGAGATTGATAAAATGATGTTGCCAGTGCAGATTTATGCTTAGACAGCTCCGGCTTAGTTCGTCAAGTAGTAGTGTCTAATACGTTTATTGCAAGCTATGTTGGTGCCGCCGTGTACGCCCTACTTGTTGCCCACCGTCGGGACGGCATCCCTCTACGAAGGAGCCCCGGCGGGTAGCTGGAGAAGGAGTGTGGCGCCCGCTTACACCCACTATATTACCCCGGTCTCGCCGCTCTGAACCAATGTACCACCACAAAGCGTACATATAGCTCTGCGATCCAGCGCACCATGCCTCCTCCATTTTCCCGAGCTTGTGGCCCCTATCAGCGTACACCGACTCCGAGACCGCCGTGAAAATGACGCCAGTCGCGTCCGAGTCATCCTCAGCAACGCCGCGTGCGCTCAAACAACACGCTCTTGTCTCCGACGGCACAACAACCATGAACATTGACCCGCCTCCGAACCCAAAGCATTCTGTGCGACCTCAAGAGGTCGACGCGCCCGCGCGGGCGGCATTCGCCTTCGATGAACTCGAGGATGCGTTGGAGGCATTTGGGCGGGGCGAGTTCTTGGTGGTCATGGATGACGAGGGGAGGGAGAACGAGGGAGACTTGATTATTGCTGCGAGCGAGGTTTCGACGGAGAAGATGGCGTGGATGATCAAACATACGAGGTGCGCTCTGCAATCACCTAGGGATACATTCAGAGATTGATCAGTCTGTGTGAAGCGGGTACATTTGCACTGCACTTCCGACAGAGCGCTTGGAGGAGTTGGACATCCCGATGATGGTCGCTGACAACCAGGACCCGCACCGGACTGCATACACGGTGACATTAGACTACAGACATGGTGCGTGCATTACGCTATTGCGCCGACTTCATGCATCCTCTTATGAATGACTCCAGGTACTACGACCGGTATCTCTGCACACGATCGCGCTCTGACCGCCCGCGCGCTCGCCTCGCCCTCCTCCCGATCCACGCAGTTCTCCCGCCCCGGGCACATGGTACCCCTGCGTGCGCGGGCAGGCGGTGTCCTCGAGCGACGCGGACACACCGAGACCGGCGTAGACCTGTGCGCACTAACGGGCCTCCCCCGCGCGGGCGTACTGTGCGAGTTGGTGGAGGATGATGAGATGGGGAGCATGATGCGCCGCGACGGATGCCGACGGTTCGCGGATCGGTGGGGCCTCAGAATGATCAGCGTGGACATGCTGGCGGAGTGGAGACGAAAGCAGGAGTCCGTAGGGAATGGAATTGTATAGATGGGTGGGGCGGTAAGTGCACACCAAGCGTAACTCATTCTGTATCAGACTCGTCCATGATATCTGGACCCAAACAAAGCACTTCTCGCGGAAATATCGAAGACCCCCTTCCCGACGAACGGCATCATGCAGTAGTCATCTCCGACCACAGAAGACACTCAAGATGAGCGTCTTTTAGGTGAAACCTGATAGGGCGTGTTGCTCGTTGGACAATCCACGATCATCGGTGCACGCCCGCCCCACACGAGCCCGTGTATACACAGCCCATTTACCCACTCTTGGCCTCATCCTATGATACAAGCCCGCTACAAGGTTAGACTATATAGGACGACGCCCGTCGTCAGCGGCAGCCCTTTGCGCAGCACTCCCTGCGACTAGGTATCACCCAACATGATCACTGATGCAACGCGGTGATTGTGTGCACCTTCCTGTGCACAACGATCATTCTGCATGGGGCTACACCACACGACTTTCACCATACATTGTGCTCCTGGTTTTCTGAGGTCGTGCTGATGCTGAGCTCGAAATCATACGTTTCAGATGTAGGGAGCAGTTAGCCACATTCAACCACCTCCACGCGCCGCCTCTAGCACATTACACCAAACCTTAAGCATGTAGTACGAGTCTACCACATTTCCTTTGACGACAAGGCATGTGCTATATACCAGCGTGTACATTGGCCTAACATCAAACACCATGGGGGGTGCGTCCACCAGCCTCTTTGTTTCTGTTGTTCGCTGTACTGAGAACATCATTGCTGCAGGAGATGTCATATACCTCTTGAAGCCTCCTGTGTCAAATGACGTCAGGCAGGAGGATCTCATTAGCACCTACGTCGGGGGTGCCTGATATGTGTCATTCACGGTGAACTCCAGCGTCGGGTTCACGCGGCAACCGCCCGGGCCAAAGTGCATAGATCGTGTACTACATAAACTCGCCAGTGCCGAACAGCCCCAATGCCAGCACAGAGTACCAGTTTAATGCCACTTCTGTTGGCAATGCAGGACGAGATCGAGTCGCCGAGGACAGAATTCAGGATTACGAAGTCAGAATTTTGAACGGGAAGCCCCTCCCAGTGGACTTCAATTTGGGACAGGTGGTTTTGCTCAATGCAGACTTTCCGTGCGTGAGCCTTCGTGCGATCAGTCGCTCGACATGTGTGCCTGATAGTCAATCGTCGTAGGTTGTCGAATAGCTCTTAACTGAGAACACCAACTAGCTTGCTGTTGTCGCAGTGTCCGTCTTCCTGCCCTGCCGTTATAAGCGCAGGATTCACCACTCTCTTGCCGTGTCGAAAGCAAAGCGGCCTCGGGAGATCATCATCCCTCGCCTTTGGACGAGTACTAGTCCGACAGGTTCATGGCAGTCTTCTCACTGGCAGCCCATGTGAGTAGGCTGAGGCCGATTCTCGAATCCTCCCATACCTGGCCCTTCGTCTGATTCGACGTGCGGTATAGACTGGAAGACGTATAGTATGGACCCCGAACTCTCCGAGCCATCGAGGGATGGCCCTGGGACACGTCCCATGCTGCGGCGATTTTGATGCCTTGGGCAGGCTCGCGGCCTGGGGAAGAATGACATCAATATACGAGCATGGTATTTGGTGAACACAACCGTTCACGGAGCATCGTCTGCACTCTGCCTTTCCCAACATGGCCCCTGTGTGACCTTTAAGGCATGCCGGTGTAAAGAATAGAGAATACACAATCTGCATCGTTGCGATACAGCCCATAGATACCTTCTGTCATTGCGCTTCACATTCAATCGAAGTTAGTAAACATGAGTAGACGCAGCACGGTAGTACGACCGTTAAGGATGGCTTGTGCAAGTTGAAGTCCTCCGAGTGCCGAACAGCCGCCGTGTAGTAAAGTGTCGTCGACACCATCGAGAGAAGTGTGCGTGGAAGTGAGTGCCTTTAGCCTGCCTGTATAGTACATAGCAATAAGTGATATATAGATGAGGACGTGAAACGAGGCAGGGAGTATAATACTTGAGTTCTACTTGATCGTTGCTCGGACCTCGAGAGCGCCGGCCCGGGTAGCCGTGGCTTAGCTAGCTGGCGTCTGGATGTCAGCTTACTCATCTCCTCCAATCTCCTTAAACCTCGTGCGCACCGTCGGACAATACTCGACGACCATTCCGACCAGAAATATGCCAGAGCCGAACGCAAATACCAGCATCAACAAGCCGCTACCTCCAGGCATGGTTCTTGGGCCTGACGGCAAGCCCTGCAAGATCTGTACCGCGTTCCGGAACTGGAAGCCGGCGACCGACAAGCAGAAACGTACCCAGGAGGGCTCGAAACCGGCTTCTGGCGTCGCTGCGACGATGGCGGCTATGGCGGCTGGGGTAGGCGCGACTGCTGCTCAACCCGATCCAGTTCGTCCGGACCACTGTCCGCCAGACGTGGAGCAGCTCGGCCGCGCGACATGGACATTTCTCCACACCACCGCGGCGTACTACCCGGAGAAGCCCACGACAACACAGCGCGTGAACATGCTCACGCTGCTCTGCTCGCTGCCTGTGCTGTACCCGTGCTCTCATTGCGCATCACATCTCGGCGAGAACCTGAAGGAGAATCCGCCCGACGTCAGTGGCAGGGTGGCCTTGAGCAGATGGTTATGCGAGAGACATAACGAGGTGAATGTACGGCTAGGCAAGGAAAAGTTCGACTGTTCGATAGACAAAACGGATGAACGGTGGAAGGACGGGCCCAGCGACGGCAGGTGCGATTAGTGAGTGCCATCCTTTCGGCCCTAGGTGGTATATATAGCTCACTCGATATGTCACTTTCTGATAGGTTCACTTCGAACGGATGTGGATCGGCCAGGCCATTCTCGTGTCTGCTTGCATGGTGCACTTGTGTCCCACAAGTAGGGGCAGTCTGCCCTACCTCAGCGTGCGTCTGGACCATCAGACAATGCCTTCTTCCTGCTGACCATGCACAGGCTATGTCCCCCATCGATCCTTGTCTAGTTCTAACCCCGCCAATTTATTTGTGACACTTCGTGGAAGTCGTTCATCTCTAGCACGTAAGAGCGCGCAACATCCCTTTGTGATTATCGGATTCGGTGCTGTGTAGCCTCTCGCATGCTTGTCTCGTACCCGATCCAATTCAAGTGTAAGTCGTACTTCTTGATGTTTGTCACAGATGACATTTGATTACAAAATCCTGGCATTGTCACTGCTCGGGAGTCTTAGAGTGCCAGCTTAACCTAAGGAGAGGCACGCATGGAATAGATGTACGGTGAGTCTTCCGCATGCATCACGATCAATCGAATTGTGTATGTCTTCTAGGAGGTCATTCGCGCAAATGGCCACATATACGCATTCGTGTTGAGTAGTTCAGTTCCTGAAAAGACGTACCGCAGTACAGCATTTCGTGAGGATGTGGGCCAAGGTCCGACTCGCTCCGGTGCTTTAGGACTCCCCTACCACTGCTCTCCCGGATATTTGCCTGTTGCCCTACAATCTCTGTGACTGCCGACTGCCTCGACAGACATGGCGTGGCAGCCATACAATATCTCCTTCGACGACAAATCGCCGCTCTTCTACTACGAACCTTATCGCGGTGAATATGAGACCATCACCGTGCCCACTTGGGCTGTGTACAACGAATATAACGGCACGGTGCGCTTTCCAAGCTTTCTTTCTTTTTCTTTCTTCAACGCACGAGTAGCTGTCGTCATACACAACGTCCATCGGAGGGGCGTCGGTCACTCTGCAGTTGCCAGCCATGGTGTCGGCATTCTGGGTGTACGGCGAATGCGATGCGTCAGCCGTGACAATCGACAGAAGCTGGAATGGGGATGCTATCCTAAACAATGCTACCCCAGCTGGCGGAGGCGTTCTTTATAGCGAGGATGGTTTGACGCAAGACTTGAATAGCGTCACGCTCACTGTAAACGGGGGGAGAGGACCGGTGACTATCACGGGCGCTACAGTCACCATTAAGATGGGTACATGGGGGTGAGCGACAACACGCGCTGCTGTGGACTAAAGCATGCATAAAGCTCAACGATCAAGACGACCAACATATCGAGTCTAATCGAGTCTATCCCGGCTATCGACCCATTCTTCACCACTAATGACAATGGCTCGTCTTGGGGCGCCGAGGTCGCAATTGGTTCAGGCGGCGGACTGGAGGAGGTCCTAGCCACAAATACTTCTGGTGACTTCGTCACGTTCGAAGTGAACTCCAGCGTGGCATTCGCTATTTACGGCGAAACCGATACATATCAAGGTACATTTTTAGTGGACATAAACCCGCCTTTGCCGCATAACGCGTCTGCAACATACAACGCATCGTCCCCATGGGTTATGATCGAGCAGATCAAGTATCTTGCGACGGGACTCAACGAGACAACGTCTTATACGGTGAACATCAGTAATGCAGAGTCGGGGAAGCAGTTCAACATCGGTGAGGTTGTCTTGTTCAGCGCCATTCCCCCGTGCGTATCACGTTTCTCTGCAAAGGGCAAACGTTGCTTGCTCACTGACTGTTTCGTATGGCAAAAGTTCTTCGAATGCAACATCAACCCGGGCGAGTGATGCACATCACCACGACGTCCTTAGCGGGGGCGTCATTGCTGGGATAACTGTGCGTTACACAAACCTTGCGACAAAGGTCACTCACTGACGACATCTCACATTAGATTGGGAGTGTGGCCGCTACAGCCATGATCCTCGCCTTCGCAGTTGTCTTATTTCGCAAGGGCAAGCTCCGTGTTGGTGTCACAGCCATCGACATCGAGCCGGCCACGCCGGTTGAGCCGAATGCCACCCAGCTTTCGAACAATGTACAGGAGGTGTTTTCCCGTCGCCCCATCTCATCTATGATCTCGCGTCCCTGTGAGTGTCAGATGCCCCGTCTAAATTTAGCTTTGCTTACGCGCGACATCATCTGCTAGTTGTCAAGTCCTATGCCGACCCAGTTGACATTGTAGCTGACGAGGTAGCTCCACAGGCTGTCTACGAAGCTGAGTCGTCGTACCGTAAGTTGGGGGATGTGGTATCAGATTCCGATGCAAACGCGGTTGCGGGACCATCAATACTCCCGACCCACGCAGAAGATGCAGGACCGGTACCCGAGGTGCTTCCCCCTGTGTACAACCCCGAGTGGAACAATAGCAGCCCTGGGGTTGTTTAAGATATTGACCGGGCAGTGGGGAGGTATCGAATGTGCGCCACTACTAGGGCAAACATGTCTTGTTCACCTAGATCAGCACATCAGGGCGTTGGCTTCGCTGACCATAGTCTTTATTTCTGGTTAGGTTTGTTGCAAGTATGTACATATTATGCACCTGTGTCTATATCACCTCGTTCTGGGATAGTTTGTGGACTGCTGTCTTGCCCACATCTACTCGAACTATGCACCGTGCCACTACTCTCACAACAGCAAAACACGGTTACTGCGACATCACAGTGAGATGATATCACAGCAGCTATTACGTATCCGGGGTCGGGTTGCAGAGCGCCGGGCCGGACCCCCCCGCGTGGCTCACCATCTTTTTTTAAATTTTCAAATTTTAATTCTGAGAGTTTATAGCCCGTACATCGAGGTACATGCAGACACTAATTGTTGAAGGAGTGAAATATAGTGGCTGTGAAGGCAGATGAACGAACCTGTGAGGGGAACTGCTAGAGGGATCCCATTAGGCACATGGGAGAGCCGAGGAAGGAACAATTACATTAGAGGGCATCTGAGCCCAGTATATATACATGAGAGGAAGGCATTATCTGATTGTACAGTATGCCTATCAGATGAGGCCTGAGTTGTGAGTCATCATCATAAGCTTCATGAGTAAGTGTTAGTAAGACAGTAAACAGAACTATAGATAACCGTCAATATCATATGACAAAGGAGCAGAGTTCCGATACCAAATGGAGTACCGAATGGATACCGAGTGGAATGCTGAATGGAACTCGGTATAAGCTATCTATAGATAAGAACCAAAAGGAATGTAATCTACATATAGTAGCGTAGCAGAACACAAGATAAGTCCTTATCAGGAGAACCTGATTAGATAACATATGAAATAGTAGAAGTTCAACACTAATAAACACTACCGCATGCTAAGACCATTCCTCCTGAGCCCCATTTCCCCTTTCTGACGAGCAGGCTATCTTCACGCAGTGTAGCGGGTCGCTAACTTACCTGGTTGGTTAGCTGTGAGGCTTGATGCACACAAAGTTGCTGTTGAGCGACTTGGGATTGTACTACGCTACAGGGGTCCTTATATACATGTAGGAGACCGTCTGACTAAGCTACTGTATAGTACCAATCCTGATGCATGTGATTCTATCTACAATGCATGTGTTACTCCTGTTACCCGGAGTACCGGTGTGTGAACTCGGCTGCCTAGTTAGGCGCTCTCTATTGTTCAACACTTTCAGGTCCCTGCAGGTTACTCTCCCTCATGCCCTGTTTGAGTCCGAAGATGGGCAGTACTGTTGACCCCCTGTAGGTAAGCACTCCGATCTTCATGGTAGTGGGCCGCATGAGGTGCAATACCACATCCCATCATAGTCTCCCTGCCCCCGAGAGCCCAGGGGCCTTGAGTACCACCGACAGAACAATGGCAGCTTATCTGATCCAAATCACGAGGACCCTTCCAAAGGCCCCCACCTAGTGCCGAGCACAGGTATACCCATGGGTATCCCAATGTGTACCCAGACCCTAACCCGCACGGGTCTGTACCTGCACAAATGGGTATGGGTATTGCGCGGGTTGCGCGGGTTCAGCAGATTACAGTGGGTTCAACGGGTCTGTGGCCCATACCTCACCACAGTGTTGTGGCACTCATTATAGTAGTAGTCTCACATTACAGAACACAGCAACCATGCATATATTTGACGTAGCAATACAACCGAGACAATACCATGTACTTAATCAATTTCTATCACTGTGCTGTTCCACACGAAGTCCTTTGCACTGTCATCAGTTTGTGCTGTGACAGCAACAACATCCTTGCTCCTAACCAGGTCAAGCTTGACCCAGTCACCAAGGCAGAGTAGCGTGTTGAACAATAGAGAGCGCCTAACTAGGCAGCCAAGTTCACACACCGGTACTCCGGGTAACAGGAGTAACACATGCATCGTAGATAGAATCACATGCATCGTAGATAGAATTACATGCATCGGGATTGGTACTATACAGTAGCTTAGTCAGACGGTCTCCTACATGTATATAAGGACCCCTGTAGCGTAGTACAATCCCAAGTCGCTCAACAGCAACTTTGTGTGCATCAAGCCTCACAGCTTAACAACCAGGTAAGTTAGCGTCCCGCTACACTGCGTAAGGAAGCCTGCTCGTCAGGTTATGAGCCCTGAACACTGCGCGGTACTGCGCCTTTATGGCTGCGTCCGCTGCGGGTCAGGATAGCTTACCTGGACGTCGCCCTTAGGGGCTTTGACGTCAGGGGGAGACTTTGCGCCTATATGGCTGCAGGTCGTGCACAGCTTTGCTGTCGCCATCCCAAACAATGAGTCCAGTGTGGTGTTAGCGCCATACCGGCAGCATAAGTCAGAGCGCTGATAATGTGTTCACAGAACCTTATCAACAACCGCTCTACCACCACCAACCAAACAGAAAAATGTCGAACTCTCTGCAGAACCTCATCCCCGTCCTCGACGGATCGAACTACCGCCGTTGGGCCGATCTGATGAAAGCATACTTGCAGTCGCAAGGCGTCTGGATTCTCATCGAGCTACCCGACGGCTTCGATGAGCCTGTTTTGGCTATGGACGGAGGGAACCGCTCTGAGGTCCTTGAATGGATGCAGATGCAGTCAAAAGCTATGGGCAGCATTCATTTGCGCCTAAGCGTCGAAGTCGCGCAGCTCGTCAGAATGAAGACGACTGCGAAGACAATCTGGAATACCCTGAAAGGGCTCTACGGAGGGACTAGCGCCATGGGAGCATTTGCCTTCTTCAAGGCAGCAGTAAACGTCTGTATTCCGGCAAACGAGCACCCCGGCCCTGCGATCTCAAAGATCCAGAGCAACCTCGACGAGCTCGATGGAGCTGGCCTCTCTCTGCCGCCGCAGATGAGAACCCTGATCATTCTGGGGGCCGCTCCACCTCGGTATGAGACAGCTATACAGCTGGCCCTCAACAAAATTGAGATCAAGGATCTCACGCCGAGCAGCGCCCAGGATGCCTTAACAGCCTCCTGGGAACAGTCGAAGAACAAGGGGCAGTCGTCCGCCCAGAAGATTTCTGCTATCAAGCAGAAGAAGGGAAATCCCTCCTTCTCGCAGCAGCAGTGCCCTGAGGGCAGCAGCAGCGCGGGTAAGAAGGAGTGGAAGGACAAGGGCAAGGAGAAAGCCAAGGGCTTTACTCCTAGGGGAAAGCGCGGTGGTAAAAACCGTGGTAAGCCGCATTCGCACGACGAGCATGCAGAAATGCACATCGCCGACACCGTGTTGATCCCCGCCCCGACGATCAGTACCGTCGTCGAGTTAGCGCCTTCAGGCAGCAGGACTCGGAAGGTCGCAGCACCTGCCCCTAACAAGGGCAAGAAGCGCGCTCGCGGTGACTGGCTCGGAGAAGCCCTCCAGCTCGCCAAGGACCTAGACGTCGCCGGCACGCCGGAGACAATCCGCGCGCTGAAGGAAGTCGTGAGCTCTGCTCACATCGAAGAAGTCCCCTCTGACACCGAGTCACGCGCTTCAAAGCGCAGCAAGCTCAGTGACGTCGACATGGCCGACCGCATCGACGAGGTCATGCGTGACAAGTACATCAGCGAGGATGATGACTTCCGCGACGCCGAAGAGAAGTCCATCATCTGGGCATCAGACGAAGAAGACATCGACGCGCACGACACCGAGTTAGACGGCATGATAGCGCAGACCGCAGGCCTTGCGCCCCCTATCGTCGACGAGAGCTTTCGGAACCCATTAACGGGTGAGCTCCGCTGCATGGAGCCATACGATGGCTACGACGACTGGGGTAATGAGTACGTCACTCAAATTCCTAACCCTAAGCAAGTTACTAACAGCGCTTTAACAGCCGCTTCTGACTTGCACAACGGCGCTCGGACATTAGTTAATGTACTTTGTAGCGGCTTAAAAAATGTACAATGTATTCATTCGCGCGATTACACTGCGTGCTCACGTTGTAAGGGTAAAGGAAAAAATCGCTTCTCAGCGAATGAGTGGCTACTGGACTCAGGTGCATCATTGCACATTACAAATGACATAAGAGACTTCTCAGAATTCGAGTATCTCCAGACTCCCATCCGTACTCAAACGGCACAACAAGGAGCGGTAGGAAGCATTATTGCTAAAGGAACTGTGTTCCTAAACTACCAAATAGACGAACAATGGCTGCAGACGCGCCTATATCCCGTCTATTACATGGAAAATTGCTCGGCTCGTCTCTTGTCATTAGGGATGTTCCTCCAAGACGGACTAGACTTGCACGCAACAGTGCAGCATATCAGTCTGTATGAACCAGGAGCGCGGAAACCTTTATTCAGGTTTACACCGCAGCACCCGGACACTACCACCTTCACCCTCGTGGCTGAATCCGGTGAAAACGTTCAGAATATTTATGTGAACGTAAATGAAGTCGATTACTCGACTATGCATCACCGTTTTGCGCACCCTTCAAAGGACGTGCTTGCAAAGGCGAAGGAGCATACATCTGGATTTCCCAGAAAGGTGGAGATTCCTAAGGACTCACCCATATGCCAAGGATGTGCAAAAGGGAAAATGCACTCTAAGTCTTTCCCGCCATCCAACTACCGGGCAAAGGTATCGTTTGAACTTATTCATTCGGACTTAAAATCCTTCCCAGTAGATTCCTATCATAAGTACAAGTACTACATACTGTACTATGATGACGCTTCATCGCACGCGTGGACTGTAAATCTGCGCAAGAAATCTGCCGCGATTACAGCCACAAGGCAATTCCTAGCCATGGTGAAAACCAAATATGGAAAGACAGTGCAGAAGTGGTTGTCTGATGCAGGGGGAGAATATGTCTCCACTGCATTCAAAGACCTTCTAAAGGATAATGGCATAGAGACCCTCCAGAGCTCGCCACATACTCCTCAGGAGAATGGCAGAGCTGAGCGTTTCAACAGGACACTCATGGACAAAACAGAGGCAATGCGCCATGATGCTTGTCTACCTCCATCCTGGTGGGAATTCGCTGTGGATCACACTGTCCATGTTTACAATAGGACACCAATTCGTCGCCTTAATTGGCTTACCCCCTACGAATTAATACACGGCGAGCTGCCATCTGTGGCGCACCTGCGCGTTTTCGGCTGCGGTGCGTACGTCTTTATACCCAAGGACGTAAGAAAAAACGGTTTATCGCCCAAATCGGAGCTGATGATTTATCTTGGGGGAGATGGCTCTACAGAGCGCACTGGCGGATGGCTCTTCATGAGAGCACCAGATAATGTTTTGTTCAGATCATCCACCGCGATGTTTGACGAAACTATGTTTCCTAAGTGTCCTCTGACAAATCGTCGGGGCACAACTCGAGTTTGGCCACCTCGAGAAGAAATGATCCCAGCGGATCAACCAAATACCACACCTCAGGTAGATGAGGATGATGATGATGATCATCCAAAACATCACCTTCCTAAAAGGGGAAACAGTCATGTTCATGACGATGAACAGGAGCAGCAAGATGCGCCCGCAGACCCAGTACCGCCGCCCCATGCACCGGTTGAACACCCTGCGCCCCCAGTGGAGCCGCGACGTTCAGCAAGGGAGCGGAGACCAGTAACTCGTAGAGGTAATGTCTATGGTGAGCAGCGGAAGCCCCAAGACATAGTAAAGGACATCGAAAATCAGGGGAGATGGAAAAAGATGGTCGGTGAGGATGCGGGTAGCTCCCGTACCAAAACCGGACCACAAAGGCAGCAAAAACAACAGGTTCCCGGACCTAGTTCTGCGCCAAATCCTCCTCCACGCGACGAACCTGTCGAGTCCGCCCCATCCGATGAGGATGAAGCGCAAAGCGCTGAGTTACTACTGGCAGAATTATGCCGGGAAGGGGGAGTTAAGTTAGTCGAGTTGCTGCTTGCAAAAGCGCTGCCCACCCTCGACAACAATCTACCAGATGCGACCAGCCCAAGAGAATGGTCATTCCGCGATATACTAAAGCTACCCAAAAAGGAGCTTGAGGAGTGGATGACAGCGTGTTGCGAAGAACTTGAGGCACTTCGCAAACGAAATGTCTATGAATTGGTTGATCGTCCTAAGGACGAAAGGTCACCAAAAACCGCTGGGTATTCGACGTCAAAACTGACGGTCGTAAAAAGGCCAGATTGGTCGCCAAGGGTTACTCCCAGATTGAAGGCCTTGACTATGATCAGGTTTTCTCTCCAGTCGTACGCTTTGAGACTGTACGTCTAATCCTCGCCTTAGCTGCGCTTGAGGATATGCATGTCTCCGGACTCGACGTCCGTAATGCCTATCTCTATGGCAAGCTCGACGAGGAGATTTACATGGAGCAGCCTGAAGGCTTTGCAGTGCCAGGCCAAGAGCACAAAGTACTCCGGTTACTTCGTGCTCTATATGGACTTAAGCAGGCAGGGCTTGCGTGGTGGCGCACCCTCAATGAGTCCCTAAAGGAACTTGGCTGTAAACGCCTTGTATCCGATGCCGGAATATTTGTCTATAGGACAAAAGATGGTCGCTTCGTGCTGATCATCGTCTATGTAGACGATGCCATATTTTGTGGCAAAGATAAGACCCTAGTCCTTTCATTAAAGGACCGCTTCATGAAGAAGTGGGAGTGTCGCGACTTAGGCGACGTCAAGGAATTCCTGCGCATGCGCATAACTCGGAAAGGATGCAAAATCCATCTGGATCAGTGCACCTACCTTGAGAAAGTGCTGCAGCGCTGTGGCATGCAGAACACTAAATCTGCGCCAACTCCACTCCCTGCTGGATACAAGCCTGTTGCCAATAATGGCACAGCTGACCCAGTGCTTCGAAGCAAGTACCAGACCGTCATTGGTTCCTTGCTATATCTAATGCTTGGAACTCGACCTGACATTTGCTACGCCGTGACATTACTTGCGCAGTTTGCAGCAAATCCGTCACAGGACCATTTAAACAGAGCGCTGTATATCTGCCGCTATTTGTTTGGTACAAAATCCTATGCGCTAGTTTATGAAGGACAAAGCGGCAATGGATTATTGGCGTGCACTGACTCTGACTGGGCAGACAGCCCAGAAGCCAGAAAGTCACGGTCTGGACACTTCTTAAAGTTCGCGAACAGCGCGTTCAGTTGGCTGTCTAGAAGACAGAAGACAGTTGCCCTGTCATCCACTGAAGCTGAGTATATGTCGCTGAGCAATTGCTCGCGACAAGTAGCCTGGATAAAGATGCTCCTAGAGGAGATCGGCTACAAGCTCGGCCCGCTGCCCATCTGCTCGGACAATCAGGGAGCAATATTTATTAGCTCCAACCCCATCACGGAGTGTCGGTCTAAACACATTGACATTCACTACCACTACGTGAGGGAGCTAGTAGAAGACAAGAAAGTCGAAGTCTTCTACATAAGCACTGATGACAATCCGGCAGACTTGTTCACTAAGAACTTGGGTCGTATCAAATTTCTCAAATTCAGAGGAATGCTTGGACTAAGATTCTATGATTAGGAGTCCAATGTAGTCGGCTGCACTATGCGCCATTTAATGCTTGCGCGCATCTATCGCTGCACTTAGCAAGGGGGAGTGTTGAACAATAGAGAGCGCCTAACTAGGCAGCCGAGTTCACACACCGGTACTCCGGGTAACAGGAGTAACACATGCATTATATAGATAAAACACATGCATCGGGATTGGTACTATACAGTAGCTTAGTCAGACGGTCTCCTACATGTATATAAGGACCCCTGTAGTGTAGTACAATCCCAAGTCGCTCAACAGCAACTTTGCGTGCATCAAGCCTCACAGCTAAGCAACCAGGTAAGTTAGCGACCCGCTACACTGCGTAAGATAGCCTGCTCGTCACCATGCTCTGCACTACCCCCGCCTCCCTCCCCCAACACGTCCAGACATACCACATACCACCAGAGGCCCAGATACCACCCCACACCATATCCTATGCTCCTCTGCTGTCACTCTCATCCCACAAGGTGATCCTGCAGTTGTGACTGCCACATTTGCGGTCATAAACCCCATGGTGGGTACTGTGTAGGGCCGGCCATAGCCTCCCCGCAACTGGGTTGCACAGTTGGAGTTGCACATTGGCAAGGAAGAGTGGCAACTGTTACAAATGGAGGAGGGATTTCTGATGGGATAGATATGTTGTCCCAATGCATAGGGCATGACGGAGTCAGTTAATGAGGGGGAGAGAGGATTGAGTAGTGCAATCCATGGATAATGTGAGGCATCCACAGTCCTAATTGTCAATTGAGTTGGTCAATGGACATCAGGAAAAATTGATTTACCTTGACAAGGCTATAATGGCCTTCTTAGCTGAGCAACTCCATAACAAGGCAATTCAAGCCTTTTTGAACCAATCTCCTTGTCAACGTAAGTCCCTTTCATCAAAGCCTTGCCAATAAACTGCTTTGCTTGCACAAAAAGCAAAATGGTAGATCCTGCAGCTCTCAAGTATCCAGTTTGGTAGCTTTTGCTTGCTTGATTGTCTAGCTTTCAATGTATGTTCTTGAGCATGGCTGAAGTTAGTACAATATATCCTCCAGCACTGCTTGTACATTGCCAATAATACCATTCTGAACATCACAGCTGCCTTGTATTTGGTTTCTCAAGTAGTAGATGGTTTGTAATTCACTCAGTTTCAGTCATACAATTTGTTATAGCCAGATATCCATCCATAATGTGTGCACTAGTAATACAGAACATCGAATACAAGCCATACATCACATATCCAACGCAAGCGCAAGCAACGAACATGAGAGACAACTCACTTCATGGTCAGGTATTCATGACATTGTAGCTGTTCTGTGAGACCTGACAATCACATTTCAGCTGACAATGTACACCTGCTAGGTACCTGGGCACTCACCTTGGAGTTTGTGCGCCGTTGCTCTGCCTCAAGAGTCCAGCTCCGTCTCTTCCTCGATGTCCGTTGTGTTGAGAGAAGATGCAGCCGGGGCCTGCACAGCAGAAGTGCGTGCAGAGGAGGCGAGCGCAGAGGAGGCGGGCGCAGATGACGCCAATGGCAGCAGAGCTGAGGTAGTGGGCAATGTGCCACCTGTCATTGTTCATCAGCTACATTCTGTTGAGCAGTTTGAATGTACCACTCACCGACTGGACACTCAGACACATCTGCAAGGAATTATGAGCACATTGTTGTTCAGAAATATAAATCCAACTCACCTTGGCTACCCGATGGCCCAGCACGATCAGGCAACATCGTCACTTCAATGTCCTTCCAGGACATGAAGTTGCCGTCCTCGTTTCCATCCTCCTCGGACTTCGAGTCTTTCACCACCTGCTGGGCAGCAACAGTTTTGCTTCCTCACAGTCAGTACACCCATGAATAGTGGCCATGATACCACTTACCGGACACTGTCGCCGAGGAACATCTTGAGCGCTGCATGGACCTCTGGTGCCCTGGCCTTCATGACCTTCAGGAGGTCCATGAGATTGACCCATCTAGTACATAACGTTAGCATATGTAGGACATACGTATTGAAGGAGTGAATTGGAAGTGGCTTATAAAGGCAGTGAACGAACCTCTGAGGGAACTGCTGAGGGAGTCCTGTTAGGCACACAGGAAAGCAGAGGAAGGAACGATACATTAGAGGGCGTATCCAGCCCAGTATATATACATGTGTGAGACCATCACCTGATGGTCGAGTCATGATGAGTCATAAGCGTAATCTACATGAGTCATCGTTAGTAAGACGGAATCCGGAACTCCAGGTAACCGGTAATATCATATGCTTAAGGAGCGGAGGCCCGGATGTCCGGTATCTAATCTACTGAGATAGGACGAGAGATAATCGAGTCCTATAGATAAGATAAAGAGCGAAAGAGAGTAAGCGTACAATACGGTACGTAGCGTTGCAGAACATAATACAAGTCCATACCAGGCAAGCCTGATAAGATAACGCCTGAAATGGTAGAAGTTCAACACTCCCACTTGTTCAAGACGCTATGACCATGCCAGTTGACGTTCGAAGTTTCTCTATTCCAGAGAGTGGAACGTTCTTGGTCAACGCATCTGCAAGCTGGTCTTCGCTCGCAACAAAGAAGATATCGGTTTCACCCTTCTCGTAGAATTCTCGAATGAAGTGATACCGTATTTCGATGTGTTTTGTGCGGCGGTCCACGGCAGGATTAACCGCAAGGAAAATGCTTCCTTGATTGTCCAGACACAAAGGAGTGGGAGCAGTCATGTTGTCACCAAGCTCCTGTCCGAAGTTCCTAAGCCAAGCCATTTGACGACATGCATCAGAGGCTGCTTTATACTCTGCTTCTGTTGAAGAGAGGGAAACAGTGGGTTGGCGTCTGGAAACCCAAGAAACGACACAATTGGCCATGAGGAACACAAAGCCGCTTGTGGAGTGCCTATCATCGTGATCTTCTGCCCAGTCCGAGTCTGAATAGGCAATTAACCCGGAGTTGGAATCACCGTCGTAACAAAGCGCATAGTCCTTTGTTCCCCTTAGGTAGCGCAAGACATATTGTGCGAGGCGCATGTGATGCTTCGACGGGTTCGAGGCAAACTTGGCGAGTCTCGTTATGGAAAAAGCGAGATCAGGCCGTGTACCGAGCATAGCATACATGATGCTACCAATGACGCTCTGGTACTCAGTACGGAATACATCCGTTGCAGTTTCCGTGTTCTTCTCCAAAACTGAACCAGCAGGTAGAGGTGTCTTTGCAGGTTTGCAGTTAGACATTTGAAACCTCTCCAAAACGGTCTGAACGTATTCAGATTGGTCAACTAGAATCTGTCGCTTTTGACGATCACGACGAATCCTGAGTCCTAAGAAACGCTCTACTGGTCCAAGATCGGTCATCTGGTACTCCTTCTTGAGATGATTCTTTATTTGTTCAATGAACGGTTTAGAGTCTCCAAGGAGTAATAAGTCGTCTACATAGAGGACTACATAGCAGACTTGACCGTTGGTTTTACTGGAGTAAACGTAAACTCCTGCATCCGAATATGTCCGTATGAACCCTTGGTTTAGAAGAGTTCGGTGGATCTTAGCGTTCCATTGACGTGACGCTTGCTTAAGACCATAGATGGCCTTCTTGAGGAGGCAGACCCAATCCTCCTTGCCTGGAACTACCCATCCTTCTGGTTGTTCCATGTAGATTTCCTCTTCGAGTTCACCGTTGAGGAATGCTGTCTTAACGTCCATCGAGTCCATTTCCCAGTCTTCGAGTGCGGCATGCGCAAACATGTATCTCAAAGACTCAAAACGAGCGACTGGAGAGAATGTCTCGTGGTAGTCTTCACCCCAGACTTGAGTGAAGCCTTTGGCTACTAACCGGGCCTTGTACCGACCATCATGCTTTCGCGCATACACCCATCTGTTCTTGACTATCTTCCTGTTCTTGGGACGGGGAACCAAGATCCAGGTGCCGTTCTGCTCATGAGACTTCATTTCAGAGCCTTCGGCAGCATGCCAGTGGTCCCACTCAGGGGATTTCCTTGCGTCTGAACGCGAGGTAGGAACCGATTCAGAGTAATTGGCTTCCTTGAGAGCCTGCAGTATCATAAACGCTTCCGTTCGCTGATCTCCATGAGTATCAGTTCGTCGGTCGATCCGAGCCGGAGGCTCATCACCATAAACGTTGTCCCTATTCCTGTTCGGGTTCCTCCCAGCATTCTCTCGACGAGGGCGAGTATATACTGGCTGAGGAGGTTGAACAGGTTGAGGACGTTCTGCAGGTTCAGGGAGCTCTCTCTCAGGTTCTCCCACTGGTTCCGGTTCGTCGATGTCCTCATAAACATCTTCGCTCTCTACCGGTAGAGGAAGTGGAATTTCGATCTGTTCCTCGTCATCATCCTCAGAATCAGAGTCTACAGGATCGAATAGTGGCGGACCCAGAGTCTTCGGGTTAGCCAAATCCTTACGTGCCGGAAAGGAATCTTCATCGAAGGTCACATCACGAGACACAACGATCCGTCGACTGGAGGCATCCCAGAACTTGTAGCCCTTGGAGCCTTGCTCATATCCAACGAAGATCATCTCGATTGCCTTTTTATCGAGTTTCCCTTGTCTTCGTTCCTTTGGCACATGCACGAATGCCTTGCAACCGAATACTCTGAAGTATGAGATATCTGGGACCGTGCCATCCCAGAGAGTTATCGGGCATTGCCACTTAAGGCGTCGCATAGGCTGGCGATTGTAAATATGGACTGCAGATTCAACCGCTAGCTGCCAAAAACCGTGGCTTAGGCCTGCATGATGCAGCATTGCCATAGCCTTCTCCATGATCGTGCGATTCCAGCGTTCAGCTCGCCCATTTTGCTGAGGCGAGTGCGCAACCGTCTTCTGATGAACAATCCCATAGGATTTCAGACGGGCCGTGAAAGCGTCAGATGTGTATTCCCCCCCTCGATCCGAGCGTACGTGGATAATTTTGTAACCAGTTACATTTTCTGCCCATGCCTTAAAGTCCTCGAATGCTTGGATCGATTCAGACTTATGACGCAGGTAATAGGCACGTCCAAGACTCGAAAAGTCATCAAGGAACGTAATGAAGTACCGGTATCCACCATTGATTGCTTGAGTACGCATAGGACCATCTTCGTCAGTGTGAACCAACTCGAGAGGCTTTGTAGCGCGTTTGGAAGACGCAGGGAATGGAGCACGATGAGATTTGCCCCATTGACAGCCTTCACAAGGGGATTGATCCTCAACCCCCACTGGATCGACACCCTTGGTATGATCAGGTAATCGGCGAATAACTTCCTTGGACGGATGCCCCATCCGGCGATGCCAGGTACGAAAAGGGGTAGACAGCAGTGCTGCCATTTTCCTGTCCAGGACGTCCATAAACGAAAAGTACAAGTTGTTTAGGAAGTTGTACGGTGCTTCCATCACAACATTGCCAGAAACTTTGCCATGCATAAACGGTTGGTCATAGATGACCATCTGACCTGAACCTTGAACGAGCGTATGTCCTGATTTCTCCACAATACCAGTAGAAAACAAACAGCCAGAGGCCTGAGGAATGTATGCGACATTAGATATGGTAATCATCATGCGCTCCTTGCCGACTGTTGTTAAACCTTTGATGGTGCCAGAGCCTAGTGCTTCTATCTTAGCATTTCCTGCTGTACCAAAAACGACGGGAACCGTATACGGCTTGTAATCCCAGAAGTATTCCATAGAATTGACGACCGTCTGACTTGCACCTGAATCCATGAGCCATGCAATGCGCTTGAATTGATGCGAATGAGTCTTATTCACACCGGGGCAATAAAACGACGAGCTCAATTGTGCGGATCCAGCGTCAGCAGACGCGCCATTATGTACAACAAGAGAAGAAGCCACTAATGAACCAGCAGTCCGAGGAGGACAGACTCTACATGAAGGGTCCGTACAAGCCGTGTACTTAACCTCCTCGACCTCCACCACCGAAGCACCTTGACCGTTAGACGAGGACGAACTGGACTGAGTGACCTTTGTACCGTCCGTGGTAGTGTGAACGACTACCATGTTCGCCTTTTTACCGTTGCCTTTGCCGTTGCCACCCTTGCCTTTCCCTTTGCCCTTGTCTGTGGCCTTCTGTGGGCGCAAGTGTGGGTACTTAGTCCAGCATTGGTCCGAACCATGTTTCTTGCCGCAGTGAGAGCAAGGACCTTGACCGTGATGCACCTTTACCTGGGAAGTCTTTGAAGCAGACTGTCCCATACCGGACCGGCGGAGAGATTCCTCGGAGAGAATTTTGCTCACGAGGGTCTCAATCTTCAGCTCCTTGAGAACGGTAGTCGCCATGATGGCCGACACCATTGTCGAGTAGCTTTCCGGGATTTTTGACATCAGGAGGAGAGCCTGGGTTGGCTCATCCAACTTAATGCCGCCGTTGACGATGTCCTTAAGTACAGTTTGGATCTTCGAAATTTGATCCTGCATCGGCTTGTTGTCGTCCATCTCTCTCGACTTGATGAGAGCCGAGAACTGCGACCAAACGTATGCTGCGTCCGGGGTACCAAAATGCGACTTGAGAGCCGCCCACATGTCCTTTGCCGATTTCATGACCTCATCGCCATCCTCACTCTTCTCATAGAGGAGGTGGTGGAAACTGTTATCCGTGCGCATGAGGATCACACCCTTAGCGCGGGCGTTAGCCTTCTTGTAGTCTGCCTTGGTGAGGTCACCAGCTTGGAGGGCGTCATCGGCCTCGATAAACGTTAGGTAGCCGAGCATCTGGCTCGACCACACCTTGTAGTCCGAAGACTTTTTAAGGACAGGGATACTGTCAGCCTTCATGTCCGACATGTTGGCGGTGAGAATATGAAATTCGAAGAAGTCTGAGACTTCTTCAGAAACGGAGGGCGGTGGTAAACTTTCAAGAACAAAAGCGAGGTCAGACGATAGACTTTCCTCTGCTTCTTCTTGAGACGGTGCTAGAAGCTCCTCTACGTCGTCTTCTTCGAAGAGATTCGATAGATCTGACGGTAAAGTAGTAGGAGCAAACGATGGAGAAAGATGTACTGGAGAAACGATGGGAGAAGGGGATTGTGCTCGAGAGCCGGGGATAGACGGAGACCCGTACTCTGGGATAGATGCAAGATGTTGCGGTTCAGGTACAGAACCCTCAAAGAAGCTTAAAGAAGCGAAAACAGAGTAAGAATTGTCTTCTTGCCAGTGGTCAACTGGGATACCCCAGCCTGTGTCTCTGATGTATGGACCAGACCACCTATTCGCACAGACTGTTGTGTCACACGGCCAAAACTTATATTCAGTTTCTTCAGGCCGGTAGTGATAGTCCCTTTGTTCAGTGACGTCGAATAAATGCTGAAGACCTCTACAGTTGTAGGGTGTTTCTTCTTCTGATGCTTCTGCTTCTAAATTGTCGTCTAGCTCTTGCTCAGACGAAGCCACAATGTGATGCTTGACTTAAATGATATTCCAGTGATATGTGCAACAAAAACGCTAGGTACGCCGACCTAATCTACAAAACGATCCAGTCCAAATAGCCCCCGTTGGCTATGCTCGTTAGGTCCTTCGTGACCTTTCTATACCGCTTGACGAGCGGCTCCTGCGGCGTCGAGAATTCGACTGTGCCGACGCAACGGCAAGCCCACGAGATGCTGTCTCGCTGCTGCTTAGACCACTGGTTGGCCTTGTCGAAGTTGTCGCTGACCCAGTTGAGCTGGTCTGCGAAGCGGTGGAGAGCGCGCTGGGAGTCTCCGAGGAGCGACTCGAAGAGGTACTTCTTGTCGAAGATCGCTTGGTAGCGCTCGATGGTGGCGCTAACCTTCTTCTCTAGAATCCCGACGACTTCTTCGGTTGACTTCTTCTTGAAGTCAGGGAGCGGGCGAGGAGCTGGTGCTGAGAGTCGTTCAGCAAGTGGGCGCGGTTGTGCGGCGGGGTTGGAGCGGACGGGAGCGGGGAGCGGATGCGACTGGAATCACAAAAACGTTAGATACGAGATCGAACTTGATGCGGGTAGAGTCGGCGTCAACGGACCTTTCTCTCAGGTCTCGTTGGAGGATAAACTTTTTGCAAACGGCGCGAAGGCCCACTGGAAATCCGATCCTTCAGTGCTTTTGGCACTTCAGGTCGTCAAACGCTGAGTCTACTGAGAGACTAGCAAAACTGCTACGCTTACTCCTAGGAGCGTAGTCTTCAAGATCCTGCAGGGATAAAACAACTAGGTGTGCGCGTGTAGCGCAGGGCTCATAACCTATTGAAGGAGTGAATTGGAAGTGGCTTATAAAGGCAGTGAACGAACCTCTGAGGGAACTGCTGAGGGAGTCCTGTTAGGCACACAGGAAAGCAGAGGAAGGAACGATACATTAGAGGGCGTATCCAGCCCAGTATATATACATGTGTGAGACCATCACCTGATGGTCGAGTCATGATGAGTCATAAGCGTAATCTACATGAGTCATCATTAGTAAGACGGAATCCGGAACTCCAGGTAACCGGTAATATCATATGCTTAAGGAGCGGAGGCCCGGATGTCCGGTATCTAATCTACTGAGATAGGACGAGAGATAATCGAGTCCTATAGATAAGATAAAGAGCGAAAGAGAGTAAGCGTACAATACGGTACGTAGCGTTGCAGAACATAATACAAGTCCATACCAGGCAAGCCTGATAAGATAACGCCTGAAATGGTAGAAGTTCAACAATACGTACGTTCTTCAGGGAATAGATACTTACTTCGGGGCATACACCTTGTTTGTGAACTGGTGGATGCCTGTTGCAATGTCCGCCAGCGCACTCTCAATCTAGTGAGGAGGCATCAGCACAAGACCCTGATCGAACAACAGAAACTCACCGCATTGCACACGAACACGATAAGGTTGTCTGGCATGCTCAGGAACCTTTCCTCCACATTCTTCGCGCTCTTCATGAGGGCTTCGCGCGGGTTGCTGAACCAGTACCTTGCAATCAAGGTGTAGATTGCTGCATGCTGGAACGGCCGCTTGCAGTTGAGAGTGCTCGCCTGTGTATCATTGAGTAGATCTACAAGACCATGGGTAACTGTTCATTCTTACCTTGATATCCACGTCGTCATCTGACCACTGTAGCTCGATGTTGTCGAACACGAAGTTCGGGATCGAGTTGTTCCCTTGAGGGTTATACTTCAAGAGGAACAGCGCGGCCGAGACACGACACACAGCAGGGAGGTTCTTGAGGCCGTATGTGTCTTCAACAACACTCTTGGCGTCCTTCTTCACCTGATTGCGCAGCTGCGGTGCGCCGGTCCAGATCTAATCACAACAGTGAGTACAGCAAACCAGTCGCCGCGATTACTCACCAGGCTGAAGACATCGTTGTGTAGGTCCTCGTTGTTGTCTCGGTTGAGGATCTTGAAGCCCAGGTCGAAGTGCTGGTAAGGCTTCCCCTCGTCGTCGCGCAACTTCCAAACATCGCTGATCGCCTGCTTTGCAACCGTGTGCTTGTTAGGTAACTTCGTTTCCCCGGTCTTCTTCTCCTCTGTCCACGCCTTCTCGAGGCAAATGTACAGGCGGAGGAACATGTTCGCCCGGGTGACGATCAAGCGCACTTCCTTGGGCAACTCTCAAAGCATGGCTCTGCCGCGCGAGTCGCCCTTGGTGCCAGTGCCATCGTCGTCCCTCGAGCGACTCTTCTTCCCTTTGCCTCGGCCCTTGGATGCTGAGGCCTTGCCCTTCTTCGACGTCTCGAGGACCTGTGGGACAGCTGTGAGTAACTCAGAGGATTGTGTCTGTAGGCTCACCTGCACATCCTCATCACTGCTGCCATCGCCCACCTCCACCTCACTTTCCTCCTTGTCCTGCGACTCACGTGTTTGACCATTGTCGTACTCGTCCGCCATAGTGGCCATCCATGCCAGCTTCTTCGGCAGCTCATCCTGCGCATTTCCTCCGGCTGTGTCTTCCTGCGGCTTCTGTATGTGCAATGTGATATTGTCAGTGGAATATATGTATGCGCCAGAATAGATACTAGCTTACCGTCTTTCCACGGCTTGGAACCTCTACACGCAGGGTACCCCAACCCGTCCTTCCACGCGAGGAACCCAACTCTTGGAACATTTGACCGGTGGACTTACTGATATCTCCAGCCATTTGCGCCTCGTCTTTATCTAGCATGTTGCGCCCTTGGGGTAAATGTACTTGTTATCCATTTATCTACGGCCTGCAAGTCATGAACTTACTGATCATACACTGCTGACTTCCCGGTGACGATGTTTCTTCAGCTGCTACCTCATCCCTCCGGCCTCTCTGTTCTTCCTCTTGCGTACGCATATCATCGTCGTTGCCTTGTTCAGCCTGCTCATTGTCGCTCGTGATATGAGTCTTCTTGGCCTTCTTGCGCTTGGGCTCAGCGGGTACGTCGTCGTCCGCATCACTCCCGCCATCACTCGACTGCTCGAGTATGGCCATCTTAGTGGTTCCTTCGCGTACCTCTGTAATTATGTAGCTGGAATGAGTGTGTACCACGAATATAACGGTTTAGCTTACTTGATTTCCGCTCAGCCTCCTTCTTTTTGGCCTCTCTCGCCTTGAGCTTCTCTAGTTTTTTCTCAGCGGCCTTCACGGCCTCCGATCCACTGTCCGCGCCTTCTTCTGAGTCGCTCTCCTTGTGGCGTCTCTTCTTGCTAGCCGACTTAGCCTTACCGGACGATTCACTGGCCTTCTTAGACGGTTCACTGGCCTTCTTAGACGATTCACTGGCCTTCTTAGACGATTCACTGGCCTTCTTGGCCTTGGTGGCAACTTTGGTGGCGGACCCCGGGTTGGCAGCCTGGGATTTGCTGTCAGAGCGCATACGGTGGGTGGTGGGCGACATCGTGGTGGTACAAGACTAAGCAAGACTAAGCGAAGCGGGAGGAATGTGAGAGGAAAGATTTGTACGGATAGGACTGAGAATATCAGTTAATAGCAGACTTGTGTGAGCGTCCTGGAAGACGAACTCCGGCCCATCACATGCGTCTCAGCTCTACGCAAAAGGTTCCGGCATCTTTTAATGCCTTGGGCGCGTCCCGATTGTTGAAGGAGTGAATTGGAAGTGGCTATAAAGGCAGTGAACGAACCTCTGAGGGAACTGCTGAGGGAGTCCTGTTAGGCACACAGGAAAGCAGAGGAAGGAACGATGCATTAGAGGGCGTATCCAGCCCAGTATATATACATGTGTGAGACCATCACCTGATGGTCGAGTCATGATGAGTCATAAGCGTAATCTACATGAGTCATCGTTAGTAAGACGGAATCCGGAACTCCAGGTAACCGGTAATATCATATGCTTAAGGAGCGGAGGCCCGGATGTCCGGTATCTAATCTACTGAGATAGGACGAGAGATAATCGAGTCCTATAGATAAGATAAAGAGCGAAAGAGAGTAAGCGTACAATACGGTACGTAGCGTTGCAGAACATAATACAAGTCCATACCAGGCAAGCCTGATAAGATAACGCCTGAAATGGTAGAAGTTCAACACTCCCACTTGTTCAAGACGCTATGACCATGCCAGTTGACGTTCGAAGTTTCTCTATTCCAGAGAGTGGAACGTTCTTGGTCAACGCATCTGCAAGCTGGTCTTCGCTCGCAACAAAGAAGATATCGGTTTCACCCTTCTCGTAGAATTCTCGAATGAAGTGATACCGTATTTCGATGTGTTTTGTGCGGCGGTCCACGGCAGGATTAACCGCAAGGAAAATGCTTCCTTGATTGTCCAGACACAAAGGAGTGGGAGCAGTCATGTTGTCACCAAGCTCCTGTCCGAAGTTCCTAAGCCAAGCCATTTGACGACATGCATCAGAGGCTGCTTTATACTCTGCTTCTGTTGAAGAGAGGGAAACAGTGGGTTGGCGTCTGGAAACCCAAGAAACGACACAATTGGCCATGAGGAACACAAAGCCGCTTGTGGAGTGCCTATCATCGTGATCTTCTGCCCAGTCCGAGTCTGAATAGGCAATTAACCCGGAGTTGGAATCACCGTCGTAACAAAGCGCATAGTCCTTTGTTCCCCTTAGGTAGCGCAAGACATATTGTGCGAGGCGCATGTGATGCTTCGACGGGTTCGAGGCAAACTTGGCGAGTCTCGTTATGGAAAAAGCGAGATCAGGCCGTGTACCGAGCATAGCATACATGATGCTACCAATGACGCTCTGGTACTCAGTACGGAATACATCCGTTGCAGTTTCCGTGTTCTTCTCCAAAACTGAACCAGCAGGTAGAGGTGTCTTTGCAGGTTTGCAGTTAGACATTTGAAACCTCTCCAAAACGGTCTGAACGTATTCAGATTGGTCAACTAGAATCTGTCGCTTTTGACGATCACGACGAATCCTGAGTCCTAAGAAACGCTCTACTGGTCCAAGATCGGTCATCTGGTACTCCTTCTTGAGATGATTCTTTATTTGTTCAATGAACGGTTTAGAGTCTCCAAGGAGTAATAAGTCGTCTACATAGAGGACTACATAGCAGACTTGACCGTTGGTTTTACTGGAGTAAACGTAAACTCCTGCATCCGAATATGTCCGTATGAACCCTTGGTTTAGAAGAGTTCGGTGGATCTTAGCGTTCCATTGACGTGACGCTTGCTTAAGACCATAGATGGCCTTCTTGAGGAGGCAGACCCAATCCTCCTTGCCTGGAACTACCCATCCTTCTGGTTGTTCCATGTAGATTTCCTCATCGAGTTCACCGTTGAGGAAGGCTGTCTTGACATCCATTGAGTCCATCTCCCAGTCTTCGAGTGCGGCATGTGCAAACATGTATCTCAAAGACTCAAAACGAGCGACTGGAGAGAATGTCTCGTGGTAGTCTTCACCCCAGACTTGAGTGAAGCCTTTGGCTACTAACCGGGCCTTGTACCGACCATCATGCTTTCGCGCATACACCCATCTGTTCTTGACTATCTTCCTGTTCTTGGGACGGGGAACCAAGATCCAGGTGCCATTCTGCTCATGAGATTTCATCTCAGAGCCTTCGGCAGCATGCCAGTGGTCCCACTCAGGGGATTTCCTTGCGTCTGAACGCGAGGTAGGAACCGATTCAGAGTAATTGGCTTCCTTGAGAGCCTGCAGTATCATAAACGCTTCCGCTCGCTGATCTCCATGAGTATCAGTTCGTCGGTCGATCCGAGCCGGAGGCTCATCACCATAAACGTTGTCCCTATTCCTGTTCGGGTTCCTCCCAGCATTCTCTCGACGAGGGCGAGTATATACTGGCTGAGGAGGTTGAACAGGTTGAGGACGTTCTGCAGGTTCAGGGAGCTCTCTCTCAGGTTCTCCCACTGGTTCCGGTTCGTCATGTCCTCATAAACATCTTCGCTCTCTACCGGTAGAGGAAGTGGAATTTCGATCTGTTCCTCGTCATCATCCTCAGAATCAGAGTCTACAGGATCGAATAGTGGCGGACCCAGAGTCTTCGGGTTAGCCAAATCCTTGCGTGCCGGAAAGGAATCTTCATCGAAGGTCACATCACGAGACACAACGATCCGTCGACTGGAGGCATCCCAGAACTTGTAGCCCTTGGAGCCTTGCTCATATCCAACGAAGATCATCTCGATTGCCTTTTTGTCGAGTTTCCCTTGTCTTCGTTCCTTTGGCACATGCACGAATGCCTTGCAACCGAATACTCTGAAGTATGAGATATCTGGGACCGTGCCATCCCAGAGAGTTATCGGGCATTGCCACTTAAGGCGTCGCATAGGCTGGCGATTGTATATATGGACAGCAGATTCAACTGCTAGCTGCCAAAAACCGTGGCTTAGGCCTGCATGATGCAGCATTGCCATAGCCTTCTCCATGATTGTGCGATTCCAGCGTTCAGCTCGCCCATTTTGCTGAGGCGAGTGCGCAACCGTCTTCTGATGAACAATCCCATAGGATTTCAGACGGGCCGTGAAAGCGTCAGATGTATATTCCCCCCCTCGATCCGAGCGTACATTGATGAGTTTATAACCAGTTACATTTTCTGCCCATGCCTTAAAGTCCTCGAACGCTTGGATCGATTCAGACTTATGACGCATGTAATAGGCACGTCCAAGACTCGAAAATCATCAAGGAACGTAATGAAGTACCGGTATCCACTGTTGATTGCTTGAGTACGCATAGGACCATCTTCGTCAGTGTGAACCAACTCGAGAGGCTTTGTAGCGCGTTTCGAAGACGCGGGGAATGGAGCACGATGAGACTTGCCCCATTGACAACCTTCACAAGGGGATTGATCCTCAACCCCTACTGGATCGACACCCTTGGTATGATCAGGTAATCGGCGAATAACTTCCTTGGACGGATGCCCCATCCGGCGATGCCAGGTACGAAAAGGGGTAGACAGCTGTGCTGCCGTTTTCTTGTCCAGGACGTCCATAAACGAAAAGTACAAGTTGTTTAGGAAGTTGTACGGTGCTTCCATCACAACGTTGCCAGAAACTTTGCCATGCAAAAACGGTTGGTCATAGATGACCATCTGACCTGAACCTTGAACGAGCGTATGTCCTGATTTCTCCACAATACCAGTAGAAAATAAACAGCCAGAGGCCTGAGGAATGTATGCGACATTAGATATGGTAATCATCATGCGCTCCTTGCCGACTGTTGTTAAACCTTTGATGGTGCCAGAGCCTAGTGCTTCTATCTTAGCATTTCCTGCTGTACCAAAAACGACGGGAACCGTATACGGCTTGTAATCCCAGAAGTATTCCATAGAATTGACGACCGTCTGACTTGCACCTGAATCCATGAGCCATGCAATGCGCTTGAATTGATGCGAATGAGTCTTATTCACACCGGGGCAATAAAACGACGAGCTCAATTGTGCGGATCCAGCGTCAGCAGACGCGCCATTATGTACAACAAGAGAAGAAGCAACTAATGAACCAGCAGTCCGAGGGGGACAGACTCTACACGAAGGGTCTGTACAAGCTGTGTACTTAACCTCCTCGACCTCCACCACCGAAGCACCTTGACCGTTTGACGAGGACGAACCGGACTGAGTGACCTTTGTACCGTCCGTGGTAGTGTGAACGACTACCGTGTTCGCCTTTTTACCGTTGCCTTTGCCGTTGCCACCCTTGCCTTTCCCTTTGCCTTTGTCTGTGGCCTTCTGTGGGCGCAAGTGCGGGTACTTAGTCCAGCATTGGTCCGAACCGTGTTTCTTGCCGCAGTGTGAGCAAGGACCTTGACCGTGATGCACCTTTACCTGGGAAGTCTTTGAAGCAGACTGTCCCATACCGGACCGGCGGAGAGATTCCTCGGAGAGAATTTTGCTCACGAGGGTCTCGATCTTCAGCTCCTTGAGAACGGTAGTCGCCATGATGGCTGACACCATTGTCAAGTAGCTTTCCGGGATTTTTGACATTAGGAGGAGAGCCTGAGTTGGCTCATCCAGCTTAATGCCGCCGTTGACAATGTCCTTGAGTACGGTTTGGATCTTCGAAATTTGATCCTGCATCGGCTTGTTGTCGTCCATCTCTCTCGACTTGATGAGAGCCGAGAACTGCGACCAAACGTATGCTGCGTCCGGGGTACCAAAATGCGACTTGAGAGCCGCCCACATGTCCTTTGCCGATTTCATGACCTCATCACCATCCTCACTCTTCTCATAGAGGAGGTGGTGGAAACTGTTATCCGTGCGCATGAGGATCACACCCTTAGCGCGGGCGTTAGCCTTCTTGTAGTCTGCCTTGGTGAGGTCACCAGCTTGGAGGGCGTCATCGGCCTCGATAAACGTTAGGTAGCCGAGCATCTGGCTCGACCACACCTTGTAGTCCGAAGACTTTTTAAGGACAGGGATACTGTCAGCCTTCATGTCCGACATGTTGGCGGTGAGAATATGAAATTCGAAGAAGTCTGAGACTTCTTCAGAAACGGAGGGCGGTGGTAAACTTTCAAGAACAAAAGCGAGGTCAGACGATAGACTTTCCTCTGCTTCTTCTTGAGACGGTGCTAGAAGCTCCTCTACGTCGTCTTCTTCGAAGAGATTCGATAGATCTGACGGTAAAGTAGTAGGAGCAAACGATGGAGAAAGATGTACTGGGGAAACGATGGGAGAAGGAGATTGTGCTCGAGAGCCGGGGATAGACGGAGACCCGTACTCTGGAATAGATGCAAGATGTTGCGGTTCAGGTACAGAACCCTCAAAGAAGCTTAAAGAAGCGAAAACAGAATAAGAATTGTCTTCTTGCCAGTGGTCAACTGGGATACCCCAGCCTGTGTCTCTGATGTATGGACCAGACCACCTATTCGCACAGACTGTGGTGTTACACGGCCAGAACTTATATTCAGTTTCTTCAGGCCGGTAGTGATAGTCCCTTAGTTCAGTGACGTCGAATAAATGCTGAAGACCTCTACAGTTGTAGGGTGTTTCTTCTTCTGATGCTTCTGCTTCTAAATTGTCGTCTAGCTCTTGCTCAGACGAAGCCACAATGTGATGCTTGACTTAAATGATATTCCAGTGATATGTGCAACAAAAACGCTAGGTACGCCGACCTAATCTACAAAACGATCCAGTCCAAATAGCCCCCGTTGGCTATGCTCGTTAGGTCCTTTGTGACCTTTCTGTACCGCTTGACTAGCGGCTCCTGCGGCGTCGAGAATTCGACTGTGCCGACGCAACGGCAAGCCCACGAGATGCTGTCTCGCTGCTGCTTAGACCACTGGTTGGCCTTGTCGAAGTTGTCGCTGACCCAGTTGAGCTGGTCAGCGAAGCGGTGGAGTGCGCGCTGGGAGTCTCCGAGGAGCGACTCGAAGAGGTACTTCTTGTCGAAGATCGCTTGGTAGCGCTCGATGGTGGCGCTAACCTTCTTCTCTAGAATCCCGACGACTTCTTCGGTTGACTTCTTCTTGAAGTCAGGGAGCGGGCGAGGAGTTGGTGCTGAGAGTCGTTCAGCAAGTGGGCGCGGCTGTGCGGCGGGGTTGGAGCGGACGGGAGCGGGGAGCGGATGCGACTGGAATCACAAAAACGTTAGATACGAGATCGAACTTGATGCGGGTAGAGTCGGCGTCAACGGACCTTTCTCTCAGGTCTCGTTGGAGGATAAACTTTTTGCAAACGGCGCGAAGGCCCACTGGAAATCCGATCCTTCAGTGCTTTTGGCACTTCAGGTCGTCAAACGCTGAGTCTACTGAGAGACTAGCAAAACTGCTACGCTTACTCCTAGGAGCGTAGTCTTCAAGATCCTGCAGGGATAAAACAACTAGGTGTGCGCGTGTAGCGCAGGGCTCATAACCTGTTGAAGGAGTGAATTGGAAGTGGCTATAAAGGCAGTGAACGAACCTCTGAGGGAACTGCTGAGGGAGTCCTGTTAGGCACACAGGAAAGCAGAGGAAGGAACGATGCATTAGAGGGCGTATCCAGCCCAGTATATATACATGTGTGAGACCATCACCTGATGGTCGAGTCATGATGAGTCATAAGCGTAATCTACGTGAGTCATCGTTAGTAAGACGGAATCCGGAACTCCAGGTAACCGGTAATATCATATGCTTAAGGAGCGGAGGCCCGGATGTCCGGTATCTAATCTACTGAGATAGGACGAGAGATAATCGAGTCCTATAGATAAGATAAAGAGCGAAAGAGAGTAAGCGTACAATACGGTACGTAGCGTTGCAGAACATAATACAAGTCCATACCAGGCAAGCCTGATAAGATAACGCCTGAAATGGTAGAAGTTCAACACCAATGACTTTGAGTTTGTTTTGGGCATCAGACAGAGGTTTTGATGCGGTCATTATTGTGCAATATAAACTAGACTCTGCTTGTACAAGTAGAGCTCGATACATTCGTTGTATCAATGGAAAAAAGAGTTCGCGGCCCAGCCATTGCGATCCTCAGCTGTCCATTTGGACATCTCGCGATCAGTCTGCAGGACAATAGAACAGCGTCGACCAGAATAAGGAAGATTAAAATGGGTGACCTCACAGGATGGAAACACTGCAAAGTCTCCGTGGCGTAAGGGAAATACGAGGCCCGGCTCTACAAGACATAGATCACCACCTACAAATTCTCCTACCGGTACAACAAGACAGATTCCGTCGTCCTTTGAATCCCGGTGAGCGCATGTTGCAATATTGAAGTTGAGTACGAGGCCAATGAACAGATGAACTGCCGAGATATTATAATCTGGCAGAACCGACGCTGTGGCCTCTAGTCTCTCATACTCGATTGGAAGAACTCCTTCAAGCTGATTGATAGTCCAGTGAATGATTGACGTACAGCAAAACAAATAGTGCGCACCTTTTCCTGCAGCCAATCAAAGACATCGTGTAGGATGTTCTTGACCGCCTGGTAGACCGCAGCGTAGTCGGTGATGTCTTTGGACGCATATGGAATGAACTGGCCGTAGTTCGTCCTTGAGCGGCCCAACCTTGTCAGAAAAAGAGGCTGAACGTCCGTCGGTGCAGCATGTCCCTGAGGTAGGTAGCTCATGTGTGAACAGGCACAGGACGTATAAATATGTGCATACCTTGGTGCTATGGCGATTGTACCAAGAAAAATGTAGAGCTTGAAAAGTTGTCTGACCTTCAGGTGCGCTGCTCGTGGAATCCACATCGCGAAGGGGGTCCGAGTTGAAGCGGGAAATGAGTCGATCCAGAAGGTCACGGCGCATGGCTTCTGGCATGGCCGTAGAGACACATGCCGTCAGGCGGCCTTGCTGTCCGTGTATTGTTAAAGTATCACTAGAATACCGAGCATTGATGACAGCCAGAGGAGTAGAGGAAGAAGGTACTCACTCGACTAGCCCCATGGGCACCTGGATGTATGGCCTTTCTACAGGTTTTTTTCCGCTTGCATGCATCTCCTGAAGCTGAGTGGTTTGTGAGTAAATATATCGTGATTCAAGGTGACTATAAAAATGCCTTGTGTTCGAGGTCCTGCAGACTAACAGGGACTTCTGCACAGCCTGCGAGTGTGCGTTCCTTCTCCGTCCACTCTAAATTCTTCACCCTATGGTGGATGTTGACGTGCGGCTTCTTATTCTCCAGCAGATCAGGGTCATAGTTGGTTTGAATGACGTGACATGATGCCAAGTCCAAAGACTTCAGTGACAGGGGAGGTGTGGAAGTGAGTGGTGTCTCAGATGCAGATGGCGAGGATGGCGAGGATGGTAGGGAAGTCAGGTCAGAAAGTGGAGAGAGCGCACACAGATCGGAGCTTGAGAGAGCGGGAGGAGAATCTGCGTAGCAAGGTGCCCATGCGTCATGACATCTAGGAACTAAATGAAATGAGCTAGACGATGAATGATCATTCAGCTTCATAACGTCATAGAAAAGTCAACAAGAGACTCACTTTGTTTTCAGGGAGTCTAGAAATTGGTCAAATACGTCTATTTTACTTGATACGGCGGTCTTGTCCTGTCCAACCCAAACCAGTACGTGTGTTGAGAGGAACACATTGAGAGGGAGCGGGAACCGACTCTTTAGAAGCAATATTGCAGGGATGACAATGTTCTTGACCATTCGTCCTGCAGCAGAATCTAAAGGAAGCTTGAGCATGCAAGCTGTGATAAAAAAGGTCGATTACCATCCGGGCAACGTAGCATGTCACCTATGTTTCTAGCAGCATGTCCATCTACTCCGGCCAGAGGCGTACGAAGGCTCTGGACTGCAATTAGAATGAGAATATATATTGAACCTGCACACACATTCAGAAGTGTACATGCGATCCTTATTTAGTCAGCTTGACTCACCACCTGCGGCGACATGAACAAACTTGCTGGCCATTGCATTCCAGTTCTGAAATGTCTTCTTTGTCACAGGAACCTTCTTGTCGACCTTGCTAGCCCATATTTTGTCTACGGTGAGCTTCGGGTCGGCCAACTGAAGACTAGAGCTCAATAGATGAGCTAGAAATGCAACAAGGAAAACAAAATTGAACGCGCCTTGTGATGGTGCTCTTCAATTGGATGAGACGTGTCATGATCATGAAGGAAGACATGTCATTGCTGCTGAACACTGTGGCGCATTGTTCAACAACATCGCATACCGATTTGATGCGTTGGTCTCCTGCCAGAGAACGCACACCATGCTGCACTTGTTCGGCGCATGTGAGGAGCACACTCTCTGAAAGGTTCGCTGTTAGCATCCCTAGAAATCGTGCGACTATAACCTGAGATGCATGCTGTGGTGCATCCAGAGGGCTTGGATCCTAGACGTCCTCGGACCGTGCGGCGGCGGCGTAACAAAATGGAAAACTGCCTCTGGGACAGGGTGGTCTTGCTCGAGGTAAGCGTAGCAAAGCTCTTCGATGAACTGCTGCTGGCTGATCGCCATTCTCCTCTCCCTGTCTTGGATATGGGTTCTGGGCTTTGCGGTGATTCGACCTCCTTGTGCATTGTGGCCCTGCAACGCCACCATCTGTAGACAATAGACCTATATATATGATCACATGTAACTGTATGCACTCCTGCTACACACCAGATTTGGACGGTTGCGGTTCATGCGAACGCAAATGGGACGGGCTGTGAATAATGTCGTGTTGAGGGTATGCATTGAGACCTCATTGAATCCTGTTGAGTGTACAGTACCTTCAACAACGACATAAAGAACTCACCATTATCAATCCTCCCTTGAACACCAAACAACTCATTCCCCGAGCTAAAGACTGATTTATCACTCGCTGAAGGGTAGAAACACTCAGTAAATCATGGTCAAGGGAACACTGGGTAGTGGCGATTACCAGAAATGCCATCATCAACCATTTCGTGGTCGCTGTTACCTTTGAGACGCAACAGCAGAGAGTACAGCACCATCTCTAGGTTGGGTGTGCTCTCCAGCAATGGAACTAGGTGTTCTTGTTCAGCTGGAGTGATATGGTACATACATGCAGCGTCTTCTGTTTGATGCATACTGAGAGTACATGCAACAATTCAAGCAAGACAGCGTACCTCTGGCTTTTGGCCGGTGTCTCGGCTTTTGGCCGGTGTCTCGGCTTTTGGCTGGCGTCTCGGCTTTTGGCCAGTGTCTCATGCATTATGACATAGCCGCTACATTGCCAGTGGTGAATTCAACATCAACATTTGATGCAGACACCAGTATTTGGGCAAACAGCGGCAATTCGTAGGCAATTCGTACACAAACTACAATGACTAATTGCATTGCAACAGCATTCGATAGCGATTCATACATTGTACATGCCGTGAAATGGCAACGAGAACAGACAGACAGACCACCAGCCAACAGTGAACAGTGACAGACAATAGACATGTGCGAGCTACCTACGCTCAGCCATCATCTGCGATCTACATGTCGTCTGTGTCCATGCCGTTCAATCCATCCTCACCATCCTCGGTCTCGGTCAGCTCGCTGAGATCACTGAGCTGAGACTCTGTGCCAGCTGCGGTGGCAGCGGCAGCGGTGGAGGCAGCGGCGGCAGCACCATAGCGTGTGACCCTCTTCACACCAGCGTTGAGGGTGTGCTGGGTGATACGTCCTCTGAAAGGAGAGTCACGCGGGTAGGTACTGATGCTCTCCTCCTCTTCCTCCTCCTCCGGGCCCTGAGAGGGCATGTATCTGACCACCTCGGGCAGATTGACAGGTGGGTGAACCACGACGTGACGACGCTTGGTCTCACGTGCAATGGTCACCTTGTCGTCAGCGGTGTCGTTGCCTGTCACGGCACGCTCAGCAATATCAAAGAGATCGAAGATGTTGTCGTTCGACCTCTTGAGCCTGCCGCCGGTGATCTTGGGAGGTGGAGGGCCCATGAACACACGGTAACCATTCTTCGAGTACTTCCCATCCGCGTGTTGGAAGCAGCCGTCTCAAATGGCCTGGAGGAAGATGGGGATAGGGTTCACGATGGGTCCGTTGTTCTGAGCGTCGATGGAGGCTACATCTTCATGTGATTGCTTGAGAACAAGCGCATCCATGCGCTTCAGCTCGGCGACCGAGCAGTGACCTCGAAGAGGTTCCTCCAACGGCACCTTGCTATAGTCGACTTCGCGCAGAGTCATGGCCTGACACCATCCAGCCTCCGCGCACTGGCGAACAGCTAGGGTACGAGCATCAGCCACGCCGTCCTGCCAGCACTTCATGACCTTCGCATGCGCAGACAGGATCTGATCGATCCGAGCTTCAGGGTACAGGTCAGAGTGGACGAGCTTCTCTCGGTCGTATGTTGAGAGAAGCGGCTATAGGAGAAGGTAAGAGTGTGTCAGTGCCGTAGAACGTACAATGGGATGTAAGGTACTCACCACGGCATATCCCTGTGCCACCCAATCCCAACACGTCCTGAGATCTGCGTTCAGTGCCTCAACCGTGTCCCTGTCTTCCGGACGGAAGGCGAACCAGAAGGCCTTCGTGCGCGGACATAGGATGTGGTCGCAATACCGGTAGCCAGCGCTGACAACGTCAATATCATCCTGATCACCTCCTTCCTCAATCCCTTGCTTCTCGAGAGCCGTGCCCGGTTGGAACTTGACGTAGATATACTTGATGCTGCAGAATAGACGATGCTTGATGGGATGGTATGGTTCGGTGTCGTTCTGGACCTCTCCATCTCCCACGCCCTCTGCCCGTTCGACCTTGGCCGGCTCCTCACGATCCGCCATCTCACCGACGAGCTGCACAGATTCAGCACAACAGAAGGTTTAGATGAGGGAGAACTCAAACTTACCGCTCCAACCACTGACTGCACTGATTGTGATGCCGCCGACTCAAAGACCGTGACGTCAGCCAAGATGTCCACTGATCCATGCTTGCGGCCGAGGATGTCCCTGATGGGCCGATGGTAGTAGATCGCAACAATACCGTCTGGTATTTCGCCAACATCTCTCGCAACGACACACCTATTGTGATCTTCGACGAAGACTTGGTACTGGGAGAGAGAGATATTGTGCTTGAACCCCTCGAACAGGGCATGCACGCCACCTTCGTGATTCGATCCAGGAGCCCGGGACGTGATGTGTACTGTGCCTGTCTTAGACATGTAGTAGAATCTGTTGTCGTCGTTAGCTCATGCACATGACACAGTATGATGCTACTTACTTGAAGAACCTGAGGATAGATGTGTTCTCCTGGATAAAGCTGAGGAGATCTTGCCACTGAGCTTCAGTCAAATTCTTGATCTGTCAGATAACACAGTGAGCACTTGGCAGAGGAGAGTAACAGTGACATATAGTACCTCTGCACAATCTTGCAGCTCAGGGAAGGTCGTGTTGTCAAGCAGCTCACCGAATACGTCCCGAGAGAGGCTCCAAGACTTGATGCGCTCAACTAGAAGGTCTAAGTCGTCGTCCTCGTCGGCACTGCCTTCGAAATCACTTGGTGTAATCGAACGCTCGCCGATGCACTGGGTGGGGTTGATGGAACTGAGGGTGCCTCCGCCTTCAGTGGGGGGAGAGGATGGAGCAAACACTGTGGGTGCGTTAGTCCTTGTTTACATTGAGGCGGTGGTATACGTACGGTCAGAACCTTGGTCGCTGCCGTCGTCAAAGAGCGGGCGGGGAGAGGTTTGGTGAAGTCCGGGAGAGAGGGGGCATCGAGCGGGTAGTCGTCCTCCTCAGAGGACACGATCCGGGGGCCAATGGTGTGTCGAGTCAGAGAGGACTGCATGAGGGAAAGGATCTGTGCGGCAGAAGTAATAGAAGAGGGGAGAGATGTAGGCGGACTTACCGAGTTTGAGTGACAAGGTCGAGCCACTACCGCAAGCGATTGCACAGCATGTTGGCAGGCAAAACCAGGCGGCTGCCGGTCCAGACGCCACTGGAAGCAAAGGAAGATGAATGCCAAAGTCCGCACCGTGGTAGCTTCCAATGGCAGGTACTAGATAGTGTCGAAGATAGAAAAGATATCACACTCACCTTCCCACTGAACCGCACAGTGAACAGGCCAGACTTTCGACGGGCAACCGCGCATTCAGCCAGCCAGCGCTCCGAGCGTATGACTCCCGCCCCCTGCACAAAGCACTTAATTTCCTTTTTAGAACGAATCCCGCGCCGCGGATTCGCAAAAATACGTCCGAGCGGCAGGATTACTGAAATAGGCTGTATATGGTGAGCAAATTGGATGGCAGCATATGCAAGTATGCAGCTGCGCTGGCAAGTCAGCAGCTGTATATGTGCATGCCACTGAGGAACTGGGACACGGTTTTTTAGAACCTGGATGCAGATACAAGACACGTCTGCATGTATGTTAGGACATAAATGGAATAATTGGAAACTGACCTTTGGAAGGGCAAAAGAGCAAAAGGCGAATATTGATGCTGAATGGAAGGTGAATCGCCGATTTAACCATCTACATGTCAGGTGAGGGCGCACCTTATGTGCTAGAGCTTGTATATGGCCTGTCACCGTTGAAATTGTCATCCCCATCTAGCTGTAGTCGTCAAGGTGAGTCTTGAAAATTAATGACACTCACAGATGTATTGACACGAAAAATAAATATAGTACCTTGTGCAAGATGTGCAGGAAGAAACACGACTTGGAAGAACTGCTAGCGCAAACATGTAACGCGTGCAATGAGTGGTTCGAGATGATGCAGGGACTGATGGCTCACCAGTCAATGAGCAAGAAGTGCTCTTGGTACAAGAAGGGAAAGTTGAAGGTGATATTTGAGCCTTCGCCTGAGCAGCAGGCGAAGTCTTCATCGGAGTTTGCACAAGCACAGAGAAGGCAAGAAGCGTCACCAAATACTGTCAACTGGTGAGCATATAATTCCATATGAATGGATGTATAATCCAGAGAGTGGAATGTATCAACAGGTCCGAAGATGTGTCGGCATCCCAGTCATCTAGAGTGCACAATGACGTAGAGCTCAGAGAAGAAGACGAGGAAGAAGAAGATTTTGATGAGGATCTCGCATTTGTGCAGGTTCCTGGACCAAGTGCATCTAGAAGGCAGCCTCAAGCAGGGCCGTCTCAACAGACCCAGCGACGGACAGCGATACAACTCGACGACAACGAAGACACACGAGTCGAGGATATTGACGAGACGGCAGGGGAGGTTATAGGCAACAGAGAGACGGTTAGAGAGGACTGGCGGAGGCATTTTTCGCTGCAGGCGGGGGAGAAGAGGGCTTCTAGGAAGAGGAAAGGTGTGTATTATGGGTTATTGAGAAAATGAACTCATAGACTTACATGTGAGTTTCCAGCTGCGTGGACACCAGACGATCCAGATTCCAAGCTCTGGCATCCCTTTGAGTCCGAGCTGGACTGGCAAGTGGGCTTTTGGGCGATCAATGAGGAGGTGCACAAGGGTGCTGTTGATCGTTTGTTGAGTATTCCCGGGGTGCATACATCTATTCTGCACTCACTGGTTATTGACGTTGTGTTTTAGTTTTGCGAGAAGCTTGGTTTGTCATATCACAACATGCGCGCCCTGACGAGCAGGCTACTCTTACGCAGTGTAGCGGGACGCTAGCTTACCTGGTTTGTTAGCTGTGAGGCTTGATGCACACAAAAGTTGCTGTTGAGCGACTTGGGATTGTACTACGCTACAGGGGTCCTTATATACATGTAGGAGACCGTCTGACTAAGCTACTGTATAGTACCAATCCCGATGCATGTGATTCTATCAACAATGCATGTGTTACTCCTGTTACCCGGAGTACCGGTGTGTGAACTCGGCTGCCTAGTTAGGCGCTCTCTATTGTTCAACATGCCCTCCTTCAGAAGGTCGACTCAATGCCTGCAAGAGCTGAATGGAAAGAAGAATGGCTCACCTTCAAGGATCAACCGGGCGAACGCCACCTTGTTCAATTCTGCGACATCATTGAGGCGATACGCGCACTCCTCGGGAATCCCGCACACACCGACCGCATCGTCTATCGCCCCAGCAAGCTCTTCTCCTCCTCCGCTCGCGACAACCGCATCTATACAGAGATGTGGACTGGGAAGTGGTGGCACACGCTGCAGGTGAGTCAATATTGATTTGGTCTTGGCAGAAATTGAGTGTCGATACTGACATGTTTTTGCGTACTCAGAGCCTCTTGCCTGAGGGATCCGCCCTCGCGCCCGTGATTATTTCAACAGACAAGACTCAACTTACCCAGTTCTCAGGCAACAAGTCAGCGTACCCTGTGTACATGACCCTTGGCAACATCCCTAAGGACCTGTGCCGCAAACCCTCTGAGCACGCGTGCGTGCTTATTGGTTACCTTTCAGTGGACAAGATTGATTCAACCGGGCTCACTGACCGCAAGCATCGTGCACTCGTACAGAAGCTCTTCCACAAGTCCGTCCAACTTATCCTCGAGCCCCTGATTGAGGCTGGCAAGGAAGGAATCAACGTGACTGGTGGCGATGGCAAGGTGTGCCGCGTACGTCGCGGACTACCTGGAGCAGTGCCTAGTCACCTGCTCCAAGTATGGTACATGCCCCATCTGCCAGTGCCCCGACTCTGCCCTGGGAGAGGAGGGTGCTCAGACTCCACGACGCCGAACCTGGACCCTTGACGTCCTCAGGCTCTTAAGGAGCAAGGGACAGAAGGGCAGTAATGCATTTATTGATGCATGCCAGAACCTGAACGTTTCAGGGTACGTCGTCGAGCCCTTTTGGAAAGAACACACGCTCGCCGACATCCACCTCAGCATCACTCCGGACGTGCTCCACCAACTATACCAGGGCGTCTTCAAGCATGTCCTGGAGTGGTGTTCTGAGGCGATGGATGAGAAGGAGCTCGATCAGCGCATTCGTTGTCTCCCGCCCGCGTACGGTACGCGACACTTCAAAAACGGTATCTCTGTGCTCTCCCAGGTGTCCGGGAGCGAGCGCAAAGACATGGCCCGCATTCTACTGGGCTGTCTTGTTGGGCGCATTCCTCATGCACTCATACTCACCCTCCGCGCCCTCCTGGATTTCATTTACATCGCGCAGTACTCGACTCACGACGACCAGACACTCAAGTACCTAGAGGACGCGCTTGTGCAATACCACAAACACAAGGACATCCTCAAGACACTTGGTATACGTCAGCACCTCAATATTCCAAAGTTTCACTCACTCGTTCACTACGCCGACTCTATACACAGCCTTGGGACGACTGACAATTACAACACAGAGATGTTCGAGAGGCTGCACATCGACTGTGCCAAGAAGGCCTGGCGTGCCTCGAACCACAGGAACGAGCGGCCGCAGATGACCAAGTGGCTCAAACGGCAAGAGAAGATCGCCATGTTCGAGTTGCTATGTTTGCTGCTGCACACCTCCGACGCAGACGCAGATGCAGATGAGGATGCAGATGCACGGACACCCTCAATCTCTACGCCAACATCCGCCCCTCCCCCTCCCCCTCCTAAGACCGGCCTCTTCCTTCCCAAACACCCTTCCTCAGCTCGCCAATCTATTCATGCCATCGCCAACCGCCACTGCGCACCTGGATTCACCAAGGCCCTAAATCAACATGTCTATTCAATGAAGCTTGGTCAACTGCTTACCTTGCAGGAGCAGGAGAACGCGAGCTCTTACCTCCCATTCAGCCGCATCGATACCTTCCATACTCTCAAATTCACAACTATTCCACTCACCAATAATCGACCAGAACACGACGTTGTGAAGGCAAGACCACGTATAGGCTCAGAGCCTGCAAGGTTTGATACAGTTGTTGTCTTGCATGATGACAATGCTGAGGCTACAGGAGTCCAAGGTACGCACTTTTATTCCAATACCACCATTTGCAAGGAAGTACTGATTGATTTTCTCCACAAGGTATGCGTATTGGCCACGTCAAAGTGATATTCAAGCTACCGGACACAATCTACGAGCACGGCAGCCTCAATGAGATGCACGCACCTGAGGAGTGGGCCACTCAAGGACCCCTAGCGTACGTCGAATGGTACGCAAACCTCCCGGCTTCTGCAGACCCGGTACATATGATGTACGAGGTCCGCAAGCTACCTTTACGCACAGATGGTACACCAGCTGGTGAGATCATACCCCTCAGTATGATCCGCCAGTCATGTCAGTTGATACCTCGATTCCCAAAACCTACAAAAGAGCATGTTGTAGCTACTGTACCAACTGACTGGACTTCAGACTCTGTGCTCGACAAAGCACAGAAGTTCTTACTGAATAATTGGGCTTCTAAGTATTCATACCAAACTCTATGGTAGTTTAGTCACAGTCTCTTAGTAGTAGCATCAATATATTGTATTCTGTGGAATAGAAAATGAAACATGAATAGCAGAACTTTGAATACAAAGATGAACTACACCAGCAACAATGATGGTCCTCATAAGTACAAAATGTAATGCATTTACATGGGATTTATGCCATGGTTACCATTCCATGCCATTCTGATGGCATTTCATTTACCTGAAAGTGAATAGTGATGTCAGCTGCCTTTGTCAAGGCCTGCAAGCCGGCAATTGCCTTTCAATGCACCAAAAGGCCAAATATGGTGGGACCATACTTGCCAAGGTAAATAGGTTTTTCCTGATGCATGCACTGCCATCAGGCACGCGATATTACTGTACCCAACTCGTACCTTACAGATAAGGAAATACTGTATTTAAGTTCGAATATGGCCTGTATGTACCTTCATGTGTTTGCCTCCCCACTTCGAGGATGAGACAAACCACCCGCGTTTTCTACCCATTCGTTGCTCGCTTGCTCGATCTTACCGGCTCCGACATTCACTTCAACAATCCCGACAACTTCTTCAGTTGACTTCTTCTTGAAGTCGGGGAGCAGGCATGGAGCGGGAGTGGAAAGACATTCAGCAAGTGAACAAGGCTGGGCAGCAGGGTTGGAGCGGACAGGAGCAGGGAGCGGGTGTGACTGGAATCACAAAAACATTAGATTCTTGATCGGAGTTGACACAGTAGAGTTGGTGTCAATGAACCTTTCTCACAGGCTTCATTGGAGGATAAACTTTTTGCAAATGGTGCAAAGGCCCACTGGAAATACAATCCTTTAGTGCTTTTGGCACTTCAGGTTGTCAAATGCTGAGTCTATGAGAAGACTAGCAAAATGCTACACTTACTGCTAGGAGCATAGTCTTGATAGATCCTGCAGGGATAAAACAACAAGGTTAAGCACAGAGCGCAGGGCTCATAACCTGTTGAAGGAGTGAGAGGGAAGTGGCTGTAAGGCAGTGAAACGAACCTGAGGGATACTGCTCAAGGGAGAGACCCATTAGGCACACAGGAGAGAGCAGGAAGGAACAATACATTAGAGGGCATCTGAGCCCAGTATATATACATGTGGGGAGACCATCACCTGATGGTCGAGTCATCATGAGTCATAATCATAATCTACATGAGTCAGCATTAGTAAGATGGAAAGCCGGAACTCCTGGTTACCGGTAATATCATATGCTAAGGAGCGGAGGCCCGGTGGTCCGTAATCTAATCTACTGAGCCGGGACGAGAGATAACGAGTCCTGCAGATAAGATAAGAGCGAAAAAGGAAGGTGAGCGTACAGTAAGGTACGTAGTGTTGCAAAACACAATGTAAGTCCATATCAGGCAAGCCTGATAAGATAACGCCTGAAATCGTAGAAGTTCAACATATAATGCGCTATGGGGGACCATGTAATAGGCGCCTGTGGCTACTACACCAATAACACCTATTTGAGTGATGTACCTAGGGCAGCCTCTATGGCTGAAATTGCCTTTTCCTGATGCTCTTGTGAAAGCTGTAACAAGATTGACCCCTGCATAGTAGCCTTCACAAATGTCCATGTCGCACTCTGTGTTGGGCACATGTACCCTGCATGAGGCGAATCCCTGGCCGTTTGATCATCGTCGGGCGCAGTAGCTCAAGGTGTGAGAAAACACTTGTCATTCCTTGTGTTTGCGCGATCATCAAGGCTCCAAGAACGTCTCGCTCACGTGCATCATCCATATGTTCCTTTCCCCGAACACGACAGGGTCCCAGGCCTGCTGTGCCGCACGCCGTACTCCCGGGACAGTGTTATCAGCTTGAAGATGTAGGGTGAGTGTTCTTGCTACAACACGAATGCTGCCGCCCCGCATGTATAACTTTTGTATGACAGGTGCCGATCAACTCATACCCCACAAGCGGGCTGTACCGGTACAGTGTCCCTGTGCAGCTCATGTGGGGTACTTGCTGGGCGCCGCAGGCCCGGAGGACGGCCCATACACGTGCTCAATATTTGCGTGCGATCAGGCAAACTCGATCACCCTTCGTCACCCAGTGCGGGCTCGCCTCAGCGGCTCGGCCCCATGCAAAGGCGACGAGCTTCCGCGGTGTCGGCTTGCTCTGTCATGGGGGATGAGCATGGAAATGGTACAGTTGACTCCTGCTTAAGCTTGGCGAGGGCTCATGTGTTAGTGTTCATGTCCTACTACTAGATGCATTCCGCGCCCTTGAAGTACCGGCACGAGGTGAAATATGGCCCTCGTGACCAGGAAAGCACAGCATGGATGTCAGATCTTGATTTTAAGCAGGGACGGGGTCGCTTTGCAACTTTGAGTGTGCCTAGAAAAGTAATGCAACCCCGTGACCCATTCTCCGGTGCAGCGTGCTGTATCGACCTGCAGTAATTACCATAATCGACACAGTGACGATGCGGGTTATGAGTCAGCCAGTGCCAAGAGACACGCATTGATGGCAACGCTGTGCTGAACATGCGTTGCTACCTCGTTACGCAAGATTGGGACATTACATCTCAATAATATGAAACACCCACAAAACATGGTTTAGAACAGCCTACGGAAACGCTGAATAGAAAGGTTTCATACAGGGGCGTTAAGTTGTTCTACTACGTACTGCGGGTTCCCGGAAATGATTGATGCGTTATGATGCCAGGGGAAGAAGACAGAGATCTTATCTGCCGATTCGGTTTGCATATTCAATCTCTTGTCTAATCCGCTAAGAATAACGCGTTGCGGTATGATTTAGGCATACAATCTCCTGAGTCCGAATGATAAAAGTTTGGAGTACACAGCGATCTATCTTGTCCAACCTTGGACATATCTATGCTGACCATACAGGAGATCACCTCAAAATTGCGACGTTGCAAGGACCGACCCTTATGCCAGCATAATTGACGACCCGGGGTAAGCTGCCAACTGCCTCGGTGTCTCTATACCCCGATCGGCGGACGGCCGACTGATGCAGCAATGACCCTCAAACTCACCGCCGAGCCTTGATCCACGACTTTCAAGACCTGTGCGTAGCATTCACGTGGATCGAACCAATGCAGCAAAGTCCGATCATCATACGATTATAAAGGCGATGACAAGGCGAGGGTGTCTCCCGCTTCACTTTCACCTTCGGAGCCCACTTGCAAGCGAAAGCACTGGTTGGTGAGTACCGTAGTGCGTTTTCCTAGTTAGAGACGGTGCTAACGCCCACAATAGCTTCGTTTGATTGCCTTTGCACACACCCCTTACGACCCGTTCAACAACACCAACCTCTTCATCTACACCCATTCGTACCTTTCGGGATGCGTTTCTCAACTCTTATCCCCCTCGCCTTCGCGTCGCTCGCCACATTTGCTGCCGCGTCCCCCAGACATCAGTACGCATTCGGTCTACCTTGCTCATGCTCGCCGTAGTTCAAACGCGCATTGCCCACCTCCAGGCGCCGCCTTGACAGTCTCGATGTATACGCCCGCAGCGACGACTACGACTTGTACTCCCGCGGCGACGAATACGATTTGTACGCCCGCAGTGACGACGCCCTCTATCTCGAAGCGCGTGACCTCGACGACGTAGCGACGCTTCTTGCGCGAGAGCTTCTCTACGCTCGTATGGACGCGCCCAAGCGCGAGCACTACTCTAGCACGGAGAGTTATGAGGCGGCGTACAGATCGTGGAACCGGCATAACGGCCACCATATGAGGGACACGCAGAACGCGATGGCGAAGCACTCGCAAGCTGGGGAGCCTATGCCGTCTGGCCAGAAGGACTTCGCGTCGTGGAATCGCGATAATCGCAAGGTCGACCACATGAGGCAGAAATCATTCCACCGCGAGAACCACGGGCACAACAATGATGTGAGGAAGATTGACAAGAAGGATAAGGGGGGCTCGGGTTCGAAGTGTAATGTAATGTAATGTAAACGGCGGTGTAGCGGGTCGTAATGATACTGTTGTGTGCATTAGCACGTTCAGTTTTCTGGCGTCGGGGTGTTGCTCTCGTTTGCTCAGCATAGGCTAGTAACAGTGCTGTGGAGAATTTTTATTACAGCACTGTTATCGACCATGACGCGTCTCAGGATCTTGAGGTTGAGTGGCTCATAGTTGACGGCCAGCTGGAATTAGGTCTCTGGAGGGTTCCGCTGATACTACAGGGCTCGGATTGGTGCGTGCCTGTGGTAGACACCTGCGCGCATGTTTTGACGATGCACGTCAATCTCACTGACACCCGCTCTAGTATACTGTTATTGGTGCATAGGGATTCATTGGAGGGTTCTCGCCAAGAGCGTGTAGGCAGGTTCTAAAATACGAAGCGTCCGTGTGAATGACAGACGACGAGACATCGGTCAATCCTGGCATGCACTTATCTTATATCCCGTCCCTCCAAGCGACGCTTAAACGAAGAAGATACGCCAGACTTCGGAAGTCTACGAACGCCATCCGATAACGTAGTGGACGTACTCCACCTCCTCGGAAGCGCCGTTCCTAGAGCGTAGACATACATTCGCCTCGCACACGATAGCAGTCTTCGACAAGGCGAGCAGCGTCGCGCGTGTGTCGCATGCTTCGATGGACGGAAATATTTCTTCGACCAGACTTGACTCTAGAGTGTGCGTCGGGCGGAGGGGGATCACAAGGTGAAACGCAGGCCGCGGATTAGAAGGCGTCGGTCGGCGGAGGAGCTTCTCGACACAGCTCTTGATCCAGAGAGCATGCTCGGCCTCGTAGATGACATCAGCACCAAAGATGTAGTCGAAAGGCTCTTCGAACGGCGCAGGGGGGTCCGAGAGTGCAGGAAACTTCGCCCAGTCCAGGACGTGGGTCCTGACGGGCAGCGTAGAATCTGCGGCAAAGTTGGCGGTGACATTGTTCTGCAGATTTTCGAGGACGGAGGGGTGGAAGTCTGTGGCGACGACAGACGCATGCACGCCCAGCAGCTTGCCAAGGACGACGCTCACCAGGCCGGTCCCCGCGCCGAGCTCCAGCACGCGCAGACATGGAGCTGCTGGTAAGAGGCCGAACGCGGCCGGGTCCTCGACGAGCATTTCCGCGAGGAGACAAGCGCTCCCCCACGTCTGCGCGCCAACGCTTCCGTAGTCCTGGTTCTCGAGCGGCGCGTCCGTCAGCTGGACTTCGACCGGCGCGGCTTTGCCATAGAAGCGGAAGGTCCGGGTGACTGTTCCCGCGGACGCTGTACCCGCGCAGACCGCGAGCAGAGCAGTCGCTTGCTGGAGGAGGGCCTCGAGCGTAAGGACATGGCGTGGTGCGTCTTCGTCAGCTTCGAGGAGCTGGTAGACCCGCGAGACAAGCGCGGTGAGCCAGCGGATCGCGTATGCGCGCTCGAAAACGTCTGAATGGAGAGCCTCGAGGTCCGGATCCGGGATCGAGTGCTCTCGAGATCCGTGCTTAAGTATAGGTGCGAGAGAGTTTGACGGTGGGAGATGTTGTATTGTGCGTTCACGGTGGCGGTCAACGCGCCGGCTGCCACATACGTCTGGGTTGTAGATTAGTCGTAGGTAGAGAACGGCCTTGGTGAGATCCTCAGCTGAGTATGTTTGGATCCTTGCGATGGGAGGCAGGTGGGTGGAAGGAGCGGGTGCAGATACGGTCATGCAGTTCTATGGGTTCTAGTACTAGTGCCCTGAGTACGTCTTGTCACCTATGTTCCTGCCGGCTGAGTGAACATCTCACACGGTGGTGTTGAAAGCTTACTATGGTATCGAAAGTAAGTCTTCTGTGGGAGGCTTCTATGGCTCTATGTCAACTCGATGTTCTAGTTTAGTGGTGGATGGATTCTCATCGTTCCTCAGGAGGGGCAGATCGTGGGAATTTCGCTTCGCTTATGTAATTCCATGGATGAGGCTAAGACATTGGTATGTCCACATGTCATGACGACGGCAATGCCACTAACATCGACATTAACCAGTGTCACGCTACTAATGCGCACATATACAACCCTATTTCCTTTCTCGGCACGTGCCCTGACGTCATTGTGGCGACTGCACCAGCGACGTCGTCATGAAGTGGGGCGGGCCAATGTTTAATATAATATACTCCGCGCAAGAAGTATGTCGGCCTTAACCTTTCTCTTCACGACCTACACCAACTGCTCTGGTTTAGTCATTATCATGGTCAACACCAGCGGAAACAACGCTGGCGCAAGCCTTGGGCAGAAAGTCAGGTGAGGACCATATCAAGAACTTCACCGCCAGGCATGAACCCGACTATATATTTAGGGGTGCATGGAACACCGTAGAGGGCACGTAGTGCACCGTGTAGTGCATGACGCATGTTATTGACCGTCTAATAGGTGCCGGCGACAAGCTCAGAGGCGGCATTCTCGACTTTGCTGACTCCGCCACAGGCACCGGCGGGCACCATATAGAGTCAGATATCGGCGACGCGAAGATGCGACAGGGCACCGTGCAGACGCGCCAGCCGACCACAACGGCCGCCCCGACAGCGGCCGGGCCCGCTGCTGGTGCCCAGCCGACCTCTACTGGGGCACTGACGACCACGGGCGCTATCTGAAGTTTGGAAGCATGAGCGCTCCATGTCCGTGATTGAATTGCACGTACATACGTGTCTACCCTCACCTAATCTCTGTGTAACCTTTTGTCGTTGCAAACGATTTAACCCTAGGGCCCGTGGTTCTGACATCCCGCTATAACTAATAAGGCTTGTGCGATCTCGTTCATCTATCATCACCGCTTCGTCCTCCCTTTGCTATACATGCACGTGAAACGAGGCCTAACGGGGCCGATTGCCACTGCACGGCCCCGGGCCGACGGTTTGCTATGTAGGCACGGGTGAGTCCGCGAGAAGAGGGGACGCCGTAGCAGCTTACGGCGACTCGCAGCCGGCTGTCTGCAGCTGAGGCAGCCTGCAACTGTGTTCCACGCGCGATGCACTCAAAGACATCAGTTCCTCATTTACTAAACGCACCGGGTAGTGCTCAGATCAACAAACACTAAATATGGTACCGAAAAGCAGCCGCTCCTCAAACAGGCGTATACGGTTCTCGAAAACGATGCACGAGCAGACTTTAGTCAATACCACAGCGTATATACGTACTGCCTTAACTACGAAACCTTACTTTAAGCACTACTGACTTTGATGTTTGCCGCGCAGTGCCTGAGTTTTGGAGACATAATGATGCCATAGATGTGTATCGATGGAAGGTTACGTGCGGCTCACCCTACACACAACCGGCAACTTGCAGCCGCTGAGAGGTTATGCATCGGAAGCAACCGAGAAGCAACCCCGTTCTCGAATGCCATTGTCCATTGTCCGTCTGCCAACGTGCTTGAGCCTTAGTGGCATAATGCCTGCAATTGATTGTTACGTTGCCATGACCAATTTTGATGGGCTTGTACACGCCTTCCGTAGAGTTTGCATCGTGGTCTCGCCTACTGAGGGTGACCGAGCGACAAGCTGCGCTTCGTTATGCGATTGGAAGCGCACCTCCTCAGGACCATTAGCTTCTCCTCAGACTGCAATACGATGTTGAGCTTATCGAACGCGCTGTTATGGGAGTGTGTTGTTGAGATCCGGAAGAAGAAGGAGGTGTGACAAGGGACACGTGTGGTCACATTAGCATGCGTGACCCGGCGCCGCGGCTAGTAGCAATGCGACTGTCGCGTGGAGTGATTCATTTGAGCAGCGCACACAAGCGCTCTGTTCGATCTTTCCTCCCGCAACGACCGACCACGAACACACAGAGTTGAGTGCGATGCAGGCTTGAGCTGCCGAGGTCCGTTGGGCCCTCCCCTTCTCAAGAACAAGGTCGACTGCTTGTTAGTCTCCACCATGGAATCTCAGGAAGAACGCCAACAGTTGGAGATTACCGCACTCAAGGTGCGCTCGCGAGTGGCGATCTGTCGTGGACGAGTCTGACGCGTGCGGGACTGGACAGAGTATTTACGACAATGATTTCATTGACTGCCCTCCCAAGGCTTGGAAGGTGCGTTCGCAGTAGTTGTCTCCTTGTCGATTGTCGCTGGACCTCAGCTGTGGCAGGGGGCACCACGACTGCCGGAATTTATCATCAAAGTATCGCATCCTGAACCTGAACATGCAGACAAGATCTATTTCCATTTAAACACCAAGTGCGTAAACACCCCTTTCCGCTGCTATTGGGAGACTGGCAATTCATTTGCCTTTGTTCTCGCCTTCTCCACCACTTGTTCTCATGGTTCATGGTCGGGATGTCTCCATTTTGTTGGAGTCTACCATCCCACACCTTCCAATCCAGTGCGCTTTAATGCGCAGTTGTGGTCCATCATACAGGGGACATGCTAACCTCATATTGGGGTTAGTAGGGTTAGGGTCATGTACATTGAGCGGCCGTCCTGGACCAGCATTCATAATTCCGGCAAACGCTTCACTCGTCACGAAGTCAGCCCGCAGAAAAGCTCTATTACAGTTTTGCAAATATGCACAGATTTTTTATCAGTTGTGGTTGGAGTACAAGCTCTCCCATGGGCTAGTCGGGCTCTTTGCATCAGCGCACTCACTGCGCGCATTGAGGGCATTGGCATAATTGTGGGAGACCCCTGGCGGTGAGGCACACACCCAATGCGACCCAAGCACTCTTATTACATGGTATCATATCCGAGTCGATGCCAAACTCACCGGTCAAAACAGGTTTCCCAAGACATACCCCGCAATTGCATATCCTATCTTCACGATTCAGAAGCCTATCTACGGCCTCAAAGCCAATGACATAACGAAACTATCCAACGCCATCCACGCGGAGGCGCAGAAGCAGAAGGGCAGCGAGATGGTCTTCCAGATCGTCACGTTCGCGCAGGATTGGATCGCCAGCAGTGTTAAGCCACCAGTCGAGGTCGTCGGCTCGCTTGCAACGGAGATGAACCGTCGCGCACTGGAGAAAGAGATGGTAAGAATGAGTGCCAAATATCTTGTGGTCAACTGGGGCTCAGATTTCACTACTAGGCGAAGAAACAGAAGGAAGAAGAGCGAGCCGAGCAGGAGGAAGAACGCATCAACCAACTTGCACAGGAGTACGAGGAGGAGGCTGATGCGTACCGACAGCGTCTTGAGCACGAGCGGCAACAGCAAGAAGAGAAGGAGCGGCAACAAGCTCGCAAGCGTGCGAGCTCAGACGCGACGGAGATTCCATCCGAAGACCCTACTCCAACTGAGTCGTTTGCTACGGCAATCGAGTGGCAAGGCGCGAAGTTCACGAAGGTCAAACTGTTCCACCCTCAACAAGGTGCGTACGCCACTGTGGGAGACGCTGACACGCTGACCCACGAATTGGGTGCAGAGTGCTTGGGTACCATGTACCAGGCGGAACCCGTGTGTACGGACGACGCTCAGAAGAAGACGCTGCCCCTTGAGCTGCTCTCCATTACGTTCCATGCGCAGTACTACTCCACCTCACAAGGTGCGTTCGATGGCTACTGTGAATACAACAGTATATCAATGAGTGACTAGGCAAGAAGAAGCTGAAACAGCTTGAGAGCGAGATACAGCGCCTGACGACCATTCGCCACCCAAATGTACTAACTACTCTCGCCGTGAAGATGACATCGACCGCAAGTGGGACCCAGAGATTGGTCATCCTCAATCAGCAGCGGCCAGCCGTGACGCTCCGGGACGTCTTGGAGGATTGCGACTGGCTTCGCGAAGAACGTGCGACCGTACGGAGCCAGTTCCCGTCAGTCGTTGTGCCGCGGCTGATTGTCTCCGTCCCAATGTAGGACTATCTCGTCCAGATCCTCTCTGGTCTGCAGGCATTACACACTCGCGATCTTGTTCATCGTGGTCTGGCCATCAACTACATCGGTCTCGCGCCGCGCGAGGAAGGAGGGCAGACGAAGATGGTTAAGATTTTCAAGGCCGCATACCACGTCCGCCTCCTCGACTTGCATCGCTCCGACCCCTTCGGGTTCAACATGGACCCTAAGATAGAGGAAGCGCCAATTCCCGAAGGATGGTGAGTGCCATATATCCGGGCCCAGCCACTGTAACTGAGCGCGCTATGTAGGTTGCCTCACGAGGCTGTCGAGTCGCCGCTAGTGTACACGAAGTGTCGCGACATACACTCGGTTGGAGTCATCCTGTTGCAGATGCTCATGGGCAGCGATGTCATGGAATGCTTCCCGGACGTGCACACGGCGCTACGAAATTGTAGGAGACTAATACCCCAGCCGTGTCAGTGCCAGCCTGATTCATATTCTGTACAGCGTCCATCTCGCCCCATCTACAACAACAGGCAGTGGACATGCTTACGCAGAGCAAGAAACACCCTGTCTCATCCGGTAGCCTTCTTGCTAACATGCAGGGACGTCCTGTTTCCCCCGTTACCATACGCAGTGCTGCCATCCCTATCCCTGGTACGTCTACATTGGTCTGATGTCAGTGGGTGTTTATTAACGAGTTCTGGCAGGAACCGCGCGGACTCCAGGTCCTAAGACACCTATGTGGCATCCGAACATCAATGGCTCTCCTGAGACTGACTACTTCCTGGTGCCTGCTCCGAGAGCGAAGCATGCGAGTAGGTGGAAAGAAGATTGGGAGGAGCTTGAGTTGCTTGTACGTCGCTTTTGAGACGTCTCAACGGACGTGTTTGACACTTTCATTCTCGTAGGGGCGTGGCGCGTTCGGCTCGGTCGTGAAAGCTCGCAACAAGATTGACTCCCGCATTTATGCAGGTGTGCTCAATCCTCGCGTTTTCCTCATATCGTTTTGCTCACGACAGCAACAGTAAAGAAGATCAGGCTCCGTGCATCACAGAGCGACAGCAAGATCTTCCGAGAGGTTAATGCTTTGAGTCGCTTGAACCATCGCTTCATCGTGCGATACTACACGACCTGGGTAGAGACTTCCGAACCCGCTTCCACCGCGGCATCGTCCGAGTCCGACCGAGACACCGAAACGGTAGATGGCGACACCTCCGTGCCCGATTCGCGCTCGCGAGGGTCCGTGGACCCCTTCCTTGTCGATTTAGATGATCTGGGGTCCACTAGTCGGCACTCGTTCCCCAGCATCCATTTCACGCGTTCTGGCTCGGCGGACCCGGAGAAGGGGAGCGAGTCTGCATCCAGTGCCGAGAGCGACGGTGATGGGGCATTCAACGGCCTATTCAGCTCTGGCCCGATCTTGCGTTTGCCTGTAGATCCTGCGCCGACCGTTTCGAGGACGTTATACATTCAGATGGTCTGGTTTTAACCTTGTCCTCGCTGGCGAAGCCTGATAACGATCTTTGTAGGAATATGTTGAACGCCAGACTTTGAAGGAGGTATGAATCACCACGATACCTCGCGTGCATTGTGGGTTCACATATGTCTAGCGTATCGCCGAGGGCCTCTCTGAGGAAGACGCGTGGCGGCTGTTCCAGCAGATCGTCGACGCCCTTGTTCACATGTCTAGTCTCGGCATTGTCAGTGATCTTGCTCGTGAATTCTGGGGCACAAAGGTTGACTAGTTCGCAGCTACACCGTGACATCAAGTTGACCAACATCTTCATCGGTACGTCCGTCTCTAGTTCTGGTGTGAAACCTTCTTTTACACCCGTTGCTAGATGGAAAGGGGGACTGCAAAGGTACGATAGTCTCTCCTTATGCGTAGTGTCATCGTTGACGTTTCGTAGTCGGTGACTTCGGTCTCGCAACGTCCAGTCTAGCCGCTGTAGACCCATCCGATGTCACTGCTCCCATCGTCCAAGACGCAGATATGACCCTAGGTGCGCCCTTGAACTCTTGCAGAAGGTAGCTTGTTCTGAAAACATATCTAGACGTCGGCACAAGGCTCTACATTGCACCTGAAGTCATGTCCTCGAAGGGTGGTCCCCGTGATCACACGAAGGCTGACATCTACAGCCTCGGGGTACGTTTCGCCAATAAGCTAAAAGTTGTTTGCTAGTGTTGACTAGGTTATGCTAGATTGTGTTTTTTGAGATGAACTACACGTTCACAACTGGCGCAGAGCGTATAGCCGTCTTAGAGGGCTTACGTAAGGCGGAAATATACTTTCCTGGTGACTGGCAACCACATCATGCTCGACAGCGACAGAGTACGTTCGGTCTCGCCGATAAAACTACAGTCTTGCTAACGTTCTCTACAGTCATCACGTGGCTGCTGCAGCACAACCCGAACGATCGTCCATCAGCACTAGAACTGTCGCAGAGCCCGCTGCTACCCCCGCGTATGGAAGATGAATATCTCAAGGGTGCCTTGAAAATCATGAGTACGTGCAGCTTCACCCCTCTGCCTGATTCTATGACTAAGCCAATCTTTCCAGCCAAACGTGATTCTCCCCATCTACAAGCTGTCTTATCATCTCTGTTCAACCAGCCTTCCAAACCTGTGCGCGGATTCCTCTACGACACGCAAGCCGAAACGCCGGACCATGTGACACTCTATGGCAAGGTCATCGACTGTCTCGTGGGGATTTTCCGTCTTCACGGAGCTGTTAACATGGAGCCGCCTCTGCTCATGCCTATCACCAACATCGAGGAAGAACGTAACCGTGCGGTCTATATAGATCGACACGGTGAGATTGTTGGCCTGCCGAATAACGTTCTCTTGCCGTTCGCTAGATTAGCTGCTCGAGAGGAGCGCAAGCGGATCAAGCGATTTCATATCGGTGACGTGTACCGGCCGAAGTGAGTAGCTACCTATTAGATGCTCGTGATGCCACTCATCTCTATGACCAGCGTCATCCCCGGGCATCCCAGAGTAGCAAAGGCTGCGGTTTTTGATATCATTACTCCGGACCTCGTCGTCGGACCTACAGCTGCCACGGGGGAAGCTTTGTCCATTGTAAATGATTGCCTAAACAACTTCGCGAACGTGGGCCAACATTTTGAGATCCATATATCGCATTCCCAGAGTGAGCACATGTGTTTGATCCATGTCGCGTTGGCTGACATTATTCCTAGTACTCGATGTTGTTCTGGACCGTGTTCCCAGCGACGCGCGCAGCGCAGTCATGGACATATTGGCTCAGACGAAGTCTTCTCAGTCTCAAAAGCGCTCGATGCTTCTGCGCAAGGGAATATCGAGAAGTGTTGTTGATGAACTGGAGTTGCTCTCTGAAGTCGGTCCGTAGCACGCATCCGTTCCTCTAGACCGCAAGCTGACATTTCGTTGTAGACGAGGACATCGTCGATCTGGTGGCCCGCCTAGAGAAGATAGCACCGACCCTTGTGCCTGTCCTAGCTCCCTATATCGACGCCATCAAGAGCACGATCACCTTTGCCAACGCTTCAGGAGTCACGCGGCCTATCTTATTCAACCCTCTGATGACGAGCAACTGGTTGCAGTACTTCAAAGACGGGGTCTGCTTCCAAGTGGTCAGACGTAACAAGAGGTCAGATATCCTAGCGGCAGGAGGACGGTGGGTGCTTCATGTTGAAGGGCGAGGAGCTTAGCTCACGATATGATTAGATACGACAATCTCATCACTAGACTTTCTCCCCCGAAGCCGAAGTCAGAAGCAATATGTGCTGTCGTGGTCCAAATTATCCTCGACAAGATCGCCAATGCTCTCGCGGCGTTCCAGGGCGCGTCGGTGATAAATCTCCTCAAGGAGCATCGTTCCTTCGGCTATTGGAGCCCTCGACGCTGTGACGTCTATGTTGTGTCGTACCAGACAGGGTATCTTGCCGACCGTCTTGAGGTGGCAGCCATGCTCTGGCAGCACAACATCAGCACAGATGTCATCTACGACTCAAGCATTGCAGATGGCGATACCGAGGATCACCTAGAGACGTGCTACCGTGAAGGCATTCTGTGAGTGCGTTATCTACAGGCTCAGTGCCCCTCTCATGGATTGCCAATCCACAGATTTGTTGTGTATCCGCGCCCGAAGACGGGACGACGAGCTGACCAACATGCCTTCAAGGTCAAAAGTGTTTTGCGCGGCACGGAATATGAGGGTAGGTCGACGTTGTTCGTAAACAGGACGGACCTAACATTTCGGGATAGTACCGCGGCATGAACTTGTTCCGTCCTTGCAACAGCTGCTTCTCGATCAGAAGAAGGTTGACGCCTCTATCTCGGGCGTTCCCGTTGTAGCGGAAAGCTTACCCGTCACGAACGGGACCAAAGAACCTGCTGGTCGGTCTGACGTTCATCTCATCCTACCTGGCGACACGAAGAAACGCGCCAAACACACGAAGCAGATGTTCCTTGACAGAGGTAGGCTTCACACCACGGTGCTGGAGAGCCATGCTAATGTGTAATGCTGCTCTTAGCATTCGAGGCTGCTCTGGAAGTGAAACAAGCTGCGAACTCGGGCATGCCCACCCTGGCAATTGATCTTCCCGCTTCTACTTTTAAGGAACTGTCTAAGAATGCCAACTGGGTAACAGATGAAGAGGCGTGGAAAGCGATAACAGCACCGCTCCCTACGCAGTACGGGGCGTATGCCAATCAGATACGAGAGGCGGTCAATAGGAAGAAGGCAGACGGCCAGAAGTATCTTCTTCTATTTGCGGTCAAGGACGAGCGTGTCTCTTTGTTGAATCTTTCCTAGTGTCATGTATGTATGCTAATAATAAAATATTATGTTAGACTCTCATTCGATGCCACAGGCATGATAATAGGCTCCGTTGGCTGTAATGCGTGTCGAAGGCTGTTCGCGTGCGTTGTTTGCTTGCTCGTTCGACCGTCGACGCATGTCCTCTCTCGTTCGCACCTTGCCCCGCTCACCTCGTGCCCCTTCGCGAATTTGCCCACCCGCATGCCCACCCATTCGCCCGTTTCCATGCCTGTGCGTCCCACTCACTAGATCCTACTGTACAAGACAAGAATCGCCCGTTTTGTTACATAACACCCTTTACAGGCATAACCCCCACGAATTACGGCACGTCCGGCAAGCATCACGACTTCGCAACTGAGAGACCCTCTCCAGGAAGAGTAGGGGAATACAACTGTCGGGCTGATTCACACCGCAGCTCCTTAGCTATCAAGATCGTCGTGCGGGAGAGAGTTTTGAGATCCAGGGCATGCACGGCTCGGGCGGCGTTGCACCGCGCTGGTTGACAAAGTGAAGGTGACTATATGTATGGCGCTGCAGGCGAGCGACAACACAGCATGCCCAGCTACCCCACCCGCCCACTCGGACGCAACGGCCCTCTGGTCAGCGCAATCGCTTCGGCGCTATGCGTGAGTGACGTCATTTTAGTGTTGTTCGACTTGCTGACGAGCCGCGCTACCAGGCCTCGGAGGGTTCAACGGACCAGGTGGATCCTGTCGCCGATGTTACCCCCATGAAAGAGGCCCGTGCGCTCTTCACCTACGCAGCAAATCGCGGGCTCACTTTCTGGGACACGTCCTTTGTCTACGGAGAGAGTGAGTACGAGTCGGTGAGTATAGGTGTCATACTTACTTCCTGATGTCCATTCCAGGCGAAAGGCTGATCGGCGACTGGTTCGCCAAGACAGGTCGGCCGTCCGAAATCTCCCTGGCCACCAAGTTCATGAAGACGTCGGCGGACACTAGCTACCCTCTTGGTAACCCTAATTAGATCCCGGGGCAAGTCGAGAAGTCGCTGCAGAACCTGAAGATGGACTACATCGACTTGTACTACCGTCACCGCGTTAACCCTACCGTACCAATTGAAGGTCAGTCTATGGTGTTTGGTCACTGAACCCAATGGCAGTGCTAACCTTTCTGTACAGTTGTGCTGGAGAAGCTCCGCCCATATGTCGAAAGCGGCAAGATCAAGTACCTCGGGCTGAGCGAGTGTCGACCACTTGCGCCGGGAAAGAGCTGTGCCAGGGATTAGCGACAAAGTCATAGCTTGCCAAATGTGGTACAGCCCCATCTCGCAGGAGATCCTTACGGAAGGGTTCCTTGCTGCAAGAGGGAGCTAGGGGTTGCAATCGTGGCTTATAGTCCTCTTGGGGGAGGTGCGTTGTCCCCAATTCACTGCTCGAAGACTAAATTGGTCTACAGGTTTCATGACGGGAAGGTAAATACCGATGGTAGATGTCTGCGAACACACACACTCACAATGGCTCACACAGGTTCAAATCGCGCGATGACTTCGCCCAGACCGACATCCGGTTCCACATACCCCGCCTGTCCGGCGAGAACTTCCCCCACAATCTCAAGCTTGTCGACAAGTTCCGCATCGTTGCGGAGAAGTACAACGTCTCCCCGGGGCAACTCACCCTCGCGTGGATCATCGCGCGAGATCGCTCTTGCCCCGGTGAATGCGGCGGACATGAAGGGCGCGCTGTCCCAGGAGGAGCAGCTAAAGTTTGTCGTTTTGGATAGTGTCCCTTTGAGCGAGTATAAGGCTTGATCTATAGGACGCCTCTCAGTTGATGTGTGACCGTGATATAGTAGCAAGAACCCGTGCCCACACGGACTTATAATCATAAGTGTACCGTAGTCTGTAGTGTGTTTTGAACACCAAACATTTTTTTCAGCCCTTATCAGTGCGAGGCTCACGGGGTATACATCTGGTATCCCCACGAGGGGCAGCTGAAATCAGATACCTGCCTGGCGGGTATTAATCGTCCGTTGGTCCTACGGGCTTGGCAGATACAGGTACATGCGAGGGATTAGGTGAGCGGATGACGGGCAGGTGAACGGACATGGACGATGGGTAGACAGGCAGACGTGATCATACGGGCAGGCGCATGGCCCGGGCATGGTCGCGCTCGCCATCTGCCCACTCACCTGGTAAGTGGTTTCGCCGGCCGTGCATGAGCGCGGTCAACGCGCGTATGCTCGTTGTCTTGCTTCTGTCGCGCGTTCATTATCCTGGCGTGTACCCCGGGCATTGGCCCTGCTGTGTTCGCGGTCGTCGTGCGTGCTCTACTATGTGGATTGGCTCCTGTGCTCAAGTCACAAGCATTTAGCTTGCACATGCATGTTTGAGCTCACCTTTCAAATCCTTTTTGCAATCCGTCAGTCGTAACCTCACGATCGAAGGGCATCATTGGCCCTGTGTGCTGACAGTCGTACACATTCATGTTGAACAGTATGTGCTGCACGTAACCTATATGTGCTTGTCGTCGTTATGTTCGGAAGTGGGACATCGATGAGGCCAATCAGATGCAACGTGTTTTCATTTATGAAAGAAAGGATTTATGAAAGAATGAAAGAATGAAAGAAGAGATAAGTACTATGTTCATACCAGCAAGCCGTTTTTTTTGGTTGACGATGGGAGATTCTAGCCTTGATCGGCCTCGGGAATGAATATAGCACCCTAGTACTGTTCATTGTGCAGACTGGAATCAGCACTGCCCAGTCCACTGTTCTGCGATGGTGAATACAATGCACATTTGCCGGAAACACACAAATTATATCACACAATCATACAAGCTACTCTAGTGGAACCCCAATTCTTCTAATATATTTAGTCTTCTTGTATGTCTCTTCTTGATATCTAGGTGTCTGGAGCTACAGAGACTGTCTCATTCCCACCAAAGTTGGATATGGGCAGTTCGGCGACACGAGTTGCTGTCGATCAAATCTCGCAAGCGTTGTCACATCACATTTCCTAATGTCGATGCATTGGTCTCTACCCAACACCCCTGCTACCTATCATGCCAGGCCGCCCTCTCTCCAAACAGCAGGTTATAGAATAATCTCGAGGAGGAGTGGACAAAGAAGGCGGTGCAGAGATACATTGCCGAGAAAGGCCGACCCTACGAAGAAGGGGCTGCGAAAGGGCGAAGAGAGAGAAGCGGCGGAATGTGGTGAATAAGCCCAAGGTTGATGGTAACAAGAAGCCAATCCCGCGGCCAAAGAAAGTCGTCCAGAATAGGGATGAAGAAGATGGGGAGGAGGTGCAAGATTAGGAGGTCGACCATGATCGCTCGGCGGTCGAGGATTAGATTAGGATCAATCATCCGGATTAGGCAGGTACGTGCGTGATGTGGCAGTGTCCCAAGGAACGGTCAGAGCACTGATAACAGTTTCTTGCACTGATCCCTAGCTATCTGACGTCGTGTGCAGCCGATTACTCTTAGGAGACCTGGAATTGGTAGTATCCGTTGTGAGCTACCATATAATGTACACCGATCTACAGTTCAAGCACAGTAAGTGTACCCCCGAGGGCGGAACAGATTTGGGTGTCCCAAGGACCGGTACATGACTGTACCAAGAAGGATCAAGCCGGTTGCTCCTGGATTACAGGTTTTACATAAGCACTTCCGAATCGTCTTCCCTCCTTCTTTCTGCCTTCAAAACCAACCAGGACCTGCCTGGACGTGTTGATTTTATGACACAGGCAAACGATGATTCAACAAATGCGATGTTTCCCGGAGGCTCACATCTGTGCGCGCGAGCACACTCACTGTCTGCTACTACAATGTTAGGACATGGACAGCCCGCTGCCCGATATGTAGAAGCTGGGAAAAACAGTGACACGCGGCACATTTGTCTCAGATCGACGCTAATGATACGGTGAGCGGTTCTTGTCGATCGTTGCGCCGACACGCGAGAATTCATACTTGTACAGAGTCTCAGAGTTTAGTCGACGTCCGACTGTAGTTGGGGCCTGGACGGGGTTCAGCGCACGCCAAGTAGGACTATACGCCGTGCAGAACAAGTAACTGCACGTATTAGGGCACAACCACAACATGTGTGATGGGGTCTTCTGGTGCGTGGGCGCGGATGTCTCCGTTGTGGCTAATTCATTTGTCAAGAGGCTATCATCGTACACGCACATGCGCTGAGACTGACCGAGGTTGCTCCCGGTCCACTTCCGCGTCTCCTTCTGAGACAAGCTGTGCAACGGCGGAGTAAGTTGACCGTATGGTACGGCGTCAACGATTGGTGCGGCACAGTATATGAGCACGGCCATTCCATGTTGCTACCCAGCTTCCTTTTCCCCTCGGAGCTCCCTGACAGCGAGTGCACTGGTTGGTAAGTGACGCGCTAGTTTCCTGTTGACTCACCATACTGATGATGGCGTTCTCTTCGTTCAGCATTGCTTGATTCAGTCCCTCACACATTTACGACCCAGTCACCGACTTCTTTCACACCTACCCGAACGCCAACCTCTACACGCTTCCTCATACCCACCCCTTCCGGTATGCGTTCCTCCGTCTTCACCCCTTGCGCTCTCCTCGCCACCGCGTCCCTCGCCGCCGCGTATCCCGTGTTCACGTACGTCATCTGCCCGTTTGTATTCCCACTCACCCTCACTTTCATGCTGCGTTCTTAGTGCCCGCTCACATACCGATACCATTCTCGCCGCCCGCATCGCAAACTTCCCGGCGATCTAGCGAGCACTTTTAGGGCTGATAAGATAACGCTCGATATGATAAGTCCTTATCAAGCCTTCATAAGCGCTTGTGACAATTCGCGCTCCTCGTAAGTTCCTCACAAGAGCTCACAAGCGCATATGAAGCTCGTGAGCGTCAGACAATTGGTATGTTTACTATCTGGTCCGTGCGCACACTGAGTCAGCGCAGAGCGCTTCCATGGCGCTTCGACACTTCGCTCAATTTTCTTCTCCTTCCCTCCGACGTCGATGTCGGTCCTCGGTTCCTAGTGGAGCCCTGTCACTGGGCACACAACAAGTGTCGCGAGAAGCACAATGTGTTGACGACAATGAGAATCTCGTTGTAGTTGTCACGCTGTGGTCCCCGCGACATCACCGCAGTGTTCATCTACTTGACATCGTGTGGCGTACTCAATGACAATGCAACCCAGAAATCTCAGGAGCTAATGTGAGTCACGACTCACAACCTCTTCCCTGCATCCGCTTAGGGGCCTATGTCCTCCGTCACAGCACTCGAGCGATCTCGTTGCCGCCTGTTCACCGAAGCGAGAACATTGGCACCATCGCGCGCACACTGTGAGCTTCAGCGGGTGAATCAACCTGATTGTTCTCGCTCTGCACGGTGCACGACGTTTCGTACTCGAGTTGATGCTCGTTTACGGCGCGATCGTGAGCCGTGCACGCCGAGGATGTCGATTTGTGCAGCTTGAAGGACCCAATGAAGTGTATCTAGTAGGCACCGAGTCTAGCATGGCGAGGAGCCACGTCTTGTCCGGGTGCTAGTGCCCCAGCATTGCAACGCTATCTGTCCCCCTTGCCTCCATATTGTCCTGAAATCACAGCATGACGAGCCCTACACAACCATTTGCTTTTGTAGCTCTTATGACCTTACGACTGCTGGCCTGCAGCGTGCTATGTAAGGTGTATGTGTACTAATGTGGCTGGTGACATTGGTGCAGAGTCTTGGCCAGATAGTGGAAGTGTACCTGTAGTAGTTGAATGATAATAACTTAATACCAGTATTTGCGAAGTATGAATCATGATGCATGAAGGCTAGCCTACACATCTATGATATTCATGGGCATTGCATACAAGCCCTTAGCACAGCTGACACTGCATATAATGTCTGGGAGACAAATGTACATTACATTCTTACATCAACAATCACAATGCTTACAACATCCTCATCATCATCACATACAGTGTAAGCGGATGCCATATAAACAAACACCACTTATGAGCAATGATGCAAGATTATGAGCACTCAGAAGTTTTTCGGGAAGTTTGCGATGCGAGACATGGAAGTGATTAGCCTCCTAGCTCGAGAGTACGTTGCCTCTACGCTCGCCGTGCGGATGGACCAGCCGCAGCGCGAGCACTTCAAGACACACGAGGACTACGAGAAAGCATGGATCGCCTGGAACCGGAACAACCGCAAGATTGGCCACGCGCAGCAGGCGATCGACAAGAAGTACAATGCGGGCGAGCAGCCACAGCGCGAGCAGTTTTCCTCGCACGAGGAGTACGAGAAAGCATGGCTGAAATGGAACAAGACGAACCGTAACGGACACCATGCGACCCAAGATATGCTCAAGAAGCAGATCTCGAAGGGCGAGAAGGAGCAGGAGAAGTTGAGGCAGAAGGCGTCTGGCGAGAAGAAGCCGCGGCTCATAAGCAAGATTCTTGGGAAAAGCAAGCGCGAGCTGCTGTCTGAGTGGGACGAACTCGACTGAGCTCATGCTATTGCATCTCTCTTCTTCTCGATTATCGCTGGTTGTAAATAATGTCAATTAGGAGGCTGTTTCATGCGGGAATATGTTTTGCTGTCTGCGCTCTACGACTTGTTTCAAGCTGTCCCCTACACCGAATGACTAGCGTAGCGCTACCACATGTTAGCGCCTTATCAACTGCAGTGCAAGCGCTTTCTCAACAGCTGCCACCTCGCCGCCTAAGAGCTCTACCAGCTATTCCCCTCCTTCGGATGCCGGTGAACCAACAGTATACATGTCTGATATTATGCTTTCAAGCACTCCTTCACGCTACCACGTCTTTGACAACTTACGGGCTGTGCGCTCTTCATTGTACAAGAGGCCGAGAAGTACGACGGTAGTCATGGATGCGAATGCCGCCTCCCAAGAGGAGCTCATGTAAGCATTAGTTGTGCAACTGACCGGGCATCGTATCTCTCTCATGCCAGGCGCAGAGCACCCGCAGTCAGCAACATCGTGGTCGGTTCACCATCAACGCCGACTTTGCCAACTGAAATATGGTGGCGCATCATCGACTTCTTCCAATATGACTGGTCGACACTTTTGGCGTGTACTGCCGTCTGTCGAGCATGGCATGCTCAAGCCCAGCGATACCTAGCCAAAGGGGACAAGCACGCCATCGTGCTCTCTAGTCGGGCGGACGTGCTTCTTCTGTCGCGGTGTGCCCGCGCACGCGTCCTACACACAAAGGCGGCACAAATACATGGTGACGGCCATGCGTCACTCGGGCACCTCGAGACCTTCGTCGCGATGCTTTCCCGCCAGCTGTCCTACCTCAACGAGCTGCAAATCATCCACGGCACCTGGCGGCGAAGTCCATTGCACCAGCGCGTACTCTTTCGTTGTCTCTCCACGTTCGTTGGGATCCGCAACCTCACTCTTCGCGACATCAACTTCCCATCCGCCATGGAATTTTCCAGTGTCCTCGTCGCTCTGCCCAACCTCTGCTTCCTCGAGTGCGTGAACATCTCAACTAAGGATAAGGCGTACGGACGTCTGTCGCGCATGCACCTACCTCCTTCGCCTCCTTTAGTGTACCTCCGTCTTGGCCGTGTGAGCGGCTTCGACATACACAGCTTCTTCCGAATGATGAGACTACAGAGCGATGTCATCGAGGTTGTCATCCCAGACCCCGATACAAGCGTTTCTTCGTCTTCTACAGCTAGATCGGAGATGAAGCCTGCTATGGACCTCTTCCGGAGCCCACTGGGTCGATTCATCCTCACGATCCACGACAAGTTGGCTTCATATGACCTCCTAAGTGAGTCCTCAGGCTGTTGCTTCCCGCCTTGTTCAGTGTAAATATCCGTGCTAAACCACCGCAATTAGAGCAGTGCTGTACGGAGGTGCTGCATCACAACCCCGATCCGAGTGTCCAGAATCTCAGTATCAAAGCCGCATCACGTGCAGACCCAGCACTGGAGCTCCCCTTTCTGTTCTCTGTTCTGAGCTCGGTCATATCCACCTTGACTGGCCGTGTGGCGATCGTTGGATTGGTCGAGGCAGACAAACCCTACGGTGACTGGGCACGCGAAGACTACCTAGGTCGACTCCATCTTCCATTCCAATGGAGGCATGACCCTTGCCCGATGCCGTGGGACCCCGAGGAAATAATAATTTCCGTCCAGCACTTCCAACCCTCCAAATTTTGGAGGTCACTCGACAGGTCCGTATCGTATACCGTCATTCTCAACATACCATTGTGGGAGTGCCGCTCGCGGACATCCATCCGGGATTCATGGCACCAAGATGCCGAGAGGTATATGGAGTCGATGCCAGGGCCCAAGCGTTCATGGTATGCGTCCCGGAAGCCAGCCAAGTATGGCATCGCTGACTCGTGCTGTCCATTTTCCAGGTCACATGTACAGTTTTACGAGCGGACTATATAGGAGGAGGCCTTGTCTCATGCTATGGATATATCAGTAGAGTGCCTCGCAATGGGGATAAGAGCGTGAGTGCATCGCGACTCAGTCTAGGACATGTTGATCGAGAGGTACTCTGCAGCACCTTCTACCATTTCTTTCCTGAGTCCTGAATCTTGAATAGGTCCGCCCAGATGGTCATAGAACGCAAGGTTGAGCGAGCAGACACACCCGAGAGCCGTCAGGCGCACACCTGCTGAGCCGCACCTCTCGAAATTTCGTCGAGCCGATTTACAGCCTGGGCCTCGTCACCACCCCTGGTCGCCTGAGCCCGCAACGTCAACATTGGATACACATACTGAGTAATAACCCGATCAGTCTGGCATTGAGCGTCCGACGTGGAGCAGATCCTGCAAGCGCCAACAGTGGATGCCGACGACTGACTGTCGACGCGGCCAGAGCAAGCATGTCTAGCTATAAAGTCAATAGCTTCAGCATTGTCGAAGTCGACCCGCTCCAGCTCCAGCCATGGTCATCCCAACATTTCCTGACATTATGCCCTTCCTCCCACTAACGAACAGCCCTGCAGTTGTGGCGTTGCGCTCACTGGTCCCCGTCATCGGCGCTGTAACCTTCTTACCGGGCTTTGTGCCTCCTACACTTTCCTGGTTCTACCTCCTCAGGCCGTCATCAGCGCGCGCAAGTTCTTGCACGGCCCCGCATCGCACGCCCTCGTCACAGGCGCGACAGACGGCATTGGCAAGGCGGTTGCACGCGAGCTATTCGGCAGGGGCTACAATCTCGTCATACACGGGCGTAACCCGCAAGGTCATTGCTGAGATCAAGGCGGAAGGGGGCGATGGGGACATCCGTTACTTCGTTGCCGACGCCAATCAGCGCGAGCTCGACTTTGCACAGCTGCGCGCACTCTTCGCAGACCTTGATATCACACACGTAGTACACAACGTAGGGGGTACATACGTGCACGGTGCAATGTGAAAAATCGCACATCTCGATTTGTACGCGCTTCACAGGATCGATGGCTTCACCGAGGAGGAGCTGTTCGACACTGTCCTCCGGAACGACATCTTCCCCCTCCTTGGCACCCGCGCTCTCCTCCCCAAGTTGCGCGCCACCGCCCAGCGCGGGCCCGTCCTCGTACAATTCGTCGGCTCGCACGCCACACTCATGTCCACCGTAACTATGGCCGCGTACTCCGCCACCAAGGCATCTCTCTCCTCGGGCTCGACAATGACGAGCAGCTCTGGGGGTCACCAAGTAGTGTGCGGTTTAAGTACCTCTCCATCGCGGGCGTCAGCACCGCGGGCAACTCGGCGGAGGCTGATTTCATGACCCCGACCTCTGCGGTGTTTGCGAAAGCGTTGATGGACAAGATTAGATGTGGCAAGAGGATCTACATGCCGTCCCTTGCGCACGCGGCTTTGGTATGGGTGTCAGGGCTGCTTCCGGAGAGTTGGTAACCTCAATTACTTTGGAAGCCTATCTACCGCAACATACGCTAAGCCAGGGCGCCAGCCTTTGGCCCAAGTTGGCGGTTTACAGTAAACCTTGCCTTGTACAAGATAGTGACGAGACCACTTTGATCCACACTTAGAGCATTGCGTCTGAGCGGTCCGGGCGACCAGTTCGTCGTCGTCGAAGCGTGTCAGAAGCTCCTCAACATCCGAGCGAGTGCGGTAGCGGCCACCGCTCGGGTTCGAGAGGCTGGGGTCGTTGATGTCGCGCTGGACGATGTCATACGCGTATCCAAGTCCAGCCCTGGAGATATGACCGTTAACGACGGGGCAACAGCAGCAACATGGGAGTGGACTTACTGGGGCGACGGAGCTGCCAGAGCGGGGGCCGCAGCCACGGCGGCAACCATGAGAGCGATGGCGGCAGCGTGAAAGTAGAGCATTTTATTAGGGGAGGGAATGCGAATATTGCAGTAATTTTAATGGTCGTCAACATGAACAGACTGATGTGTTCGCGATTGTCAGCAGTCTGTCGCGCTGAGGTGATGAAGACGCATACCAGCCAGCACCTGAAGGGAGCGAAGGAAGAGAGCTGAGTTAGTATCGGTCGTGTGCTAGTCATATATATCTAGTAGGCACGCGCAGATCAAGGCTGTGTTAAATGTCGTCAGTGCTTATCCTACCGTCGTAGCCGAGAGCCGTATTTGATGAAACAAAGCGAGAAAAATGTGGTCTTGTGCACGATAGATATGTCTTGATGCGTAGAATTCTGAACGTGGCATCCCCAGAGCGGTAGGACGAGAAGTGCGCAAGAGATGGGGTGAAATATGTGGGTGACGACCGCGAGGAGACAGAGAGAGGCCGAATGACATCCGCATATAAAGCAGCCCGCCACGAGCCCCGCACTTCGCATGGCTGCCCCGTCCATGCGTCCTCTCTTTCGGCGAGCCTGATATTCAGAGACCGCTGCGGTCGGCCTGGTTGGAGGAGGAGGGGGGGGTCAATTTAGCCACGTCACATATACTATGTACATGCGAAGTCAGCTAAAATGTACTGGCGGGACCCGCATGCCCAGTGGACTGGTATCCAATATAACATGATGCCGCAGGATCAATGACAAGAAGACAAAGCTAAGCTTATCCCCAATCAGGACGATGATCCATGGGCCATCTGAGATTTCTTCAGGAACCATTTTAATGGTTCCACCGATGGCAGAATTCTCCCTGACTACCTGCCTCCACATCCTTATGATGCGACGCGCTGCGTCCGCCATATCCCTTCCTTCCCTCAGGCCCAGGAGTCTCGACTTCATAATTCACGCACGCCACCGCCTCCCGGGAGACGTCCCAATAGCTCGGCGGCGACATGGTGACGTTCACCGCTACCATCCGGAGTAGATATCACCAATTCATGACATAATAACTCGTTGTTTCGCTCACTTATTGCTACAGTTACAGCTACGGTTTGCGAGGTCACTGCTATAGTCACTACCTCGCTGCGGCTATACTACCGCACATCTAGAAGACACTTCGGCCTCGATGACGCATGGGCAACATTCTCACTTCTCGCTGCCATCGTGCTGCTTACAGGAGCGTGGCTGAGATCCAACATGAACCTCCCGCTCGACGAGCGCGTCTCGGGCTATTTCATGCTCGTGTCCTCTTTCACCTGCGTCCTTTGGTTTGTTCTCTCTTCCACACCATCGCAACGCAGTGTTTGACGACGGTATCCACAGGTCCGCACGCATGAGCATCCTATTTTCCATTATGCGGATCATCCCACAATTAATGACCCTTCGACGATACACCTACTTTGGCGCCGTGCTGTTCTTCGGCATGTGGCTCGCCGTCCTTGCGCGGAAACTCGACATCTGCACGCACGACCACACTTGGCAACATAAGAAGAACGTGCAGTGCACACTCGGAAAATCTGTGGGCGCCCTCGAGCTCGCAAGTCAGTCGGTCCGCTCCCTTCACTCTGCGCACGGACTCACCAAAACCAGCGGACATCGTCGCGGACACTATCCTAGTCGTCCTGCCGATCCGCCTCCTATGGGGCATCAGCATCTCCACACTAAATCGGAAGCTTCTCATGGCCATCTTCTCCGCAAGTATGGTCACCACCATCGTCAGCATCGTTCACACCGCGTTCGAACTGAGCACGAACCGCAACGCCGAAGCGATCGCCGCCCACGTCGAGGTGAGCCCCTCGCGATTCGACTGTGCCGTTCCCCACAGCGACTCGGCTTCCACAGGCCGCAGTCTCGCTCATCATCTGCAACCTCGCCGTGCTCGTCACCTGGCTCGTGCGCGTCCTCCGGGACGGCGACGACATCGAGGGGTGGTCCGAGTCCTCGACGGGCGGCACGCCGCGACACCGCTCCCAGATCACCTCTATCCGATTCGGCGACAGGAACCCCGGGATCCTGCTAACTGGCCTCGGAGGCACGACACATTACGAGCTCGAAGACGACGTCACGCAGGGCGCTCAGCTCTCGACATTCAAGCCGAAGCACGACTTGGACACCACTTTCACCCCAGCGGACGGCCCAGAGGTCGCGGCGCTGGCCTTTGGGGCCAAATTGAAGGAGGACACCGAGGGCTCAAACGAGGCGCACTAGCTATTCCCCCCCTCCTACGATGCTCCTTGGGTCGTCGCGACGATGCCTGTTGCCGCGTAGTGCGTCCATTGCTGACTGTGACGATGGTGATTGTAGGAATGCATACTATATCTCTGCTGGGTTCTGGGCGTATATCTTATTAGTTATCGGGTAGCTCATCATGTTGTGTCGTGCTATTCAGTGTCCTCTGAAGCATTCCTCCCAGTCTCCGCTAGCATCCGATTCCTCTTGGTTTCCACTTGCGCCTTGCCATGGTGGAAAACCGGAGGTCCCGGCTATTGCCGCGAGTGCCGCCGATCGTAGCTTTGCTGCCGCTTCGCGGGATCCTCTGTGGGCTCATGTCTCAGAGACAGAGAAACAGACCAACAAGCAACTGTTCACGACGATGAGATTTACAAATGAGGCAAAGGGTCGACGGGATCAACCTATGCGCGACTTATGCTATGGGCCCGCGCCGCGATGCACTGGTCCAGCCTGCTCAAGCAGCCCAGCATCAATTGCCGCTGGAGGAGGATCGTGCTCGACGAATGCACCCCGCGCACAGAGGACGAGACTCGGGAGCCGTACGGTGCCAAGGAGGAGGACACCCTCAAGGCGGGCGACGTCACCGCCTATACGACCGTCCTCCCCTCCATTCTAAAAGGTCGTATTTTGGGTCTGCCTACGGGAGACAAGTCACCGCCCTGTTCGACGTGTTCTCGCCGACGCGTCATGCGGTGCTCATCTTCGGTGGGGACCATTCGCGTATACGGTCGAGTTGTGGGGGCTCTCGCACGCTATGCTAAGCGAACCGTGAGCTCGGTCGTTCTCTTGTCGGCAGGAGACAAGGCGACGACTGCAGTGGATGGCGCGGATGCAACGCTGCGCTCCGGCGACGCCATCGCCTACGACACATACGGCATGTCGGACGGCCAGACATTCGCAGTGATCGTCCGGCCGTACGGAGCCATTGGCGCAATCGTATCTGGAGATGAGGGGTGGTGAGATAGATACTTCAAGGGTATATTCTCAATGGGATAAAGCATAGTATATAGGCGCATTCACGGAGGACTTTATCGATTGATCACACCCTGTGTTATTTTGTTGGATTCTGTGCACTCGCTATTTACAATCATCACCCGCTGGAGGTATATAACAGTGTCATGAGACCATTGATAATCACTCCTTTGCGGTTAGTATGCTGTCTCTTAAGGATGGACGCGCTTCACATTTTGGACTCCTTGCTTGAGCATCTCCAGCCCTTTCAAGTCGATGACCCCCTGCAACCCGTTCGGAAGCAACTCCACAGGGTTTGACTACAGGTAAGCCGTTGATCAATGCCCTAACACTATCGCGCTCACCTCTATGATAACTTCGTACACCGCCGAGAATGAGTTAGTGCAGAGCACGGGTATACCCATGGGTATCCCGAGGCTTACCCGGACCCATACCCGCGCCTACGGGTACGGGTTACCTACGGGTTGGGGCGGGTTTGTGGCGGGTTCTCGCGGTTATGCACGGGTCACGGGTACAAGCATACATTCATCACATGAGGTTCGGTAATGTTACGCATACATGGGGGCTGTTGAAAGGAGTGAAATTGTAGTGGCTGTGAAGGCAGCGAAACGAACCTGTGAGGGAACTGCTGAGGGAGACCTGTTAGGCACACAGGAAAGCAGATGAAGGAACAATTACATTTAGAGGGCATTTGAGCCCAGTATATATACATGAGAGGAAGGCATTATCTGATCATACAGTATGCCTATCAGATGAGGCCTGAGTCGTGAGTCATCATCGTAAGCTTCATGAGTAAGTGTTAGTAAGATGGTAAATGGAACTATAGATAACCGTCAATATCATATGACAAGGGAGCGGAGTTCCGATACCGAATGGAGTACCGAATGGATACCGAGTGGAATGCCGAATGGAACTCGGTATAATCAACTATCTAAAAGAATGTAATCTACATATAGTAGCGTAGCGGAACATAAGATAAGTCCTTATCAGGAGAACCTGATTAGATAACATATGAAATAGTAGAAGTTCAACAGGGGCAGTACACATGGATGGAATGAGCAAAGTCAGATATTGATACCTAGACCACAGCACTCTCTCGCGTGAAGATCTCGCCACCATTGTCGACTTGCGAGGTCACTGCCGCCACGTCTTCATTCTCGATCAGGCCCAGTTTGCTCCAATCGCCGAGGCACAGAAGTGCACGGATTGAATTTGAGGACATCCCATTGCGGACGTGCGGCAGGATCAGCCACCCGCGACTGAAGATTCGTTCTACGTCTGCAGACATTGCTGATAATCATCATCAAGCACACCGAGAACACTGTACAGCGAGACAGTGATGACGTACCAGGTATGGTCAGGTAGCTGATGGCCATGCACGACAGCTTGGGGTAAGTGTGGCGATGTTCATACCACCACTGAACCGGGTCTTGAACAGCTTCAACAGCAGTGGAGAGGTAGGCCACAAGCTCGTCAGCGACCTTAGTCTGCTTCGGCGGTGTGAGTGCTGCTATATTGTCGAACAGATTCTTTGACTGTGGGAGCAACATTCAGGCTCACGCAGGAAACATGTTGAACACGAGCAGGTGCACCTTCTTTTTATTGACCCGGGCACTCTTGCCATCCTCGCTGTCACTGTCTGTCTCGCTGTCCTCGCTATCAGACTCTGCACCTCCCTTCCTACTATGGCGCAACAGCCAGTCGCTGTACTCGTGCTGCACGAGCTCCTCTGCAGTCTTGATCCACCCATCTTGCCACTTCGTGGTCTCGAAGTAAGTCAGCTTGTGACGTGGGTGTAGAACTGCTAACAACTTGAGCAGTGAAACTTCGAGCACAACTGATACTCACCCATTGCAATGTGGTAAGTGTTCGATTCGTTGGTCTTCCCATAGTACCGATTAAGGGTTTTCTTGGCAAGGACGATGGCAGCGCGGATTGACAGTAGGACATTTTCCTTGAGCGAGTAGTCGGTGAGATGCTCGTCGAGCACGTCCATTGCCGGGATGACCATGGCGAGGTTGGGGGCCACGTGTGAGAAGAACTGCGTACCATCCCAGAATATCTGAGATGTGTGTGAGTGAGTGGTGACCACTGAGTAACAGAGTGTGACGCACCTTGAGAACGTCACACAACTGGGCGACAATCTTCCACTCCTCGTCTCTCAACTCCAACCACCGCAAGTCCATCGCACAGTCTCCCATAAGTGAATCAATTGTGTCGTGATATTCTAACACGAATTGAAGCATTTCATACGTTGAATTCCAGTGCGTACGGACGTCTCGCGGCATATTCTCATCCGGCAACTCAAGCTGCAACAGCCTGTCATGCCATGCGGGGAGGAGTTTGGTCGTAGAGTTGATCACGCTGGTCGCAAACTTGTGCAGCTACATAATGGCGAGCTCTTGGTCATATCATACAAGTAGATATCAACAGACTTTGGTGAGAACGAGCTTGACTGGCCGTGTAGTCACCTCAAGCTTGGCGACCTCCTCCTCCATCATATTGTCGTGTTCATCCACCCATCCCTCGACATTGTCATCATCAAGATCGACTGCATCCATGTCCCACGCTTCAACATCGTCATCACTGTCCTCGGCCGAAGGTTCAAGATCATCTGTCAGCTCGCGCAAGGCCGCTTCCGCCTCGTCAAGAGCTGCATCATTCGCAGTCTTCCCTTTGCGTGTCATGTCAAACTGCTTCAGCAATGTCTTGACTACAAGATTCATGATATGGTCGAAACAGCAGACGCATGTGGCCTGTCCCCAGAATGACTCGACGAGTTCATCCAGCTCGTCGATCATGATGTCATTGGCTGACACATTGTCAGCAGTAACAGCGAGTATCTACCACTGGTGATTCAGTTCTTTATTCACTTGGTGTTGTGCGAATACTGATACCTTTGACTTGACGCCAAAACTCTTGAGCAAGTCAGCAAAGATGACTGTGAGGTTCACACCAGAGTGAGACTTTGCGAGCTTGACAACGTCAAGGACCATGCGCATAGGTGCGCTGTCGTGCTCGAAATGCACAGAGAAGGCAACCATGGCCTTGTGGTTAGGCGAAGTCCAGCAGTCCCTCGCAAAATTGAGCTCGCCATCATAGGCCTGCGATTCAGGTATGTCACAAATCTGTCTGGTACATGGAGTATGTATACTTACCTGAAGCATCTGGCCGATACGTGCGCGCGTGCGAGCGAACACCTGCTGGACATCGCAGGAGACTGTCCAGCGCAAAGGGATCCAGTACTCTGGGCGTCCGGTCTTCATCAAGTCCAGGAAGGCGTGATCTTCGACAATAGCGAACGGTCGCAAGCTTTCAGCAACCCAACAAACAATCTCGGCTCTGGATAGGTTTGGTGAGTGACTAGTACAAGCACATTCACGAGTAATGTACTAACCTTGTTTCATTCCTCGTGTGCTGACGCACTGAATAGGTGACCTTCCCCTTGCCAGTGCGAACAAAGGAGAGGGTGAGGTCACCCGAGCGCAGGTACACTTTGACACCATCACGGGCCTTTGTGGCAGACCCAAGGGCATCTGCAGATGCCAACGCCTCTGCGCCCCAGCACTTCTTCACGTGCTTCCGTAAGTTGCCTGTCGAGTTCTTATCCTTCTTGTCTAGCCAACATGTGACAGTTGTCTTGCAGCCATGGTTCGCACAGTGGAACTCATGCGCGTGCTTCACATCTCAATCGACTCGGATGGTGACCTCGGGTTTATAGAAGGCGTACACAGGTGCTGTCCAATCTTTCTTCATGCGTTCTGGAGAGAACTGGTGAGTACTGAACTAATTCAATTGCAATGAACTCACCGAGTTCCTCTTCAGCACTCTTGTCCTTCAGTGGATTCTTCTTTCGGCGCCCCTCTCGATCGACTTCAACGATTTCGTCATCACTGCTCTTGGCATCGGAGGCGTCAATCTCGGTGACACGGGCCCCACAACGATTGGCCTTCTGCGCCACACTGGGTGTTGACTCTGGTGATGGTGCATCCAAGTCGGTGGCTGGGGCTGGCTCCGAGGCTGGAGGCTTTGCTGTCGACTTCTTTGGAGCAGTTTTGGCAATGGCTGCCAAGAGTTTGGCGGTTGGCTTGCGCGTGTGCTTGGCACCTGGTGGGGATGCCTCGGGGCTTTCCGCTCAACGTTTGTACGGCATGGGGGATAAATGGGGCAGTGCGGACAAAGTTGAACCTGACTGAGGATAGCTTCCGTGCCTCAGGAACTCTCGTCTATTTACAGTAGATTATGTGGCGTGTAGCTATAGATTCAAGGTTCAAGCCACTTGGGACCATCCGAACACCAGTAATCGTACCATCTGAGCACCAGTGAATATCCTCAAAGGGACTTTATCCCCATGGGTATGGCGGCGGGTACGAGGGTCAGCAAAAGTTGACCCGGACCCGTACTCGGGCATACCCGGGCGGGTTCCCACGACCCGTGCTCTGCACTAGAATGAGTATAGGCTTTTCAGCATACTATGTGCTTCAGACAAGTCCATAGCTTGAGCATGCATTCAATACATTTTCAGCGCAGATTATATAACCCTTCAGGTTACATGCGCAACCAACTAGTCTCCCGTAGGCAGACCTCAAATACGATCTTTTCGGAAGGGAGGAGGGCGGTCATATTAGGGTCTGCTTCAAAACGTGCCCTCCATGTTGAACTTCTACTATTTCATACATTATCTAATCAGGCTCTCCTGATAAGGACTTTTCTTATGTTCTGCTACGCTACTATACGTAGATTACATTCCTTTTCTTCTTATCTATAGATAGTTGATTATACCGAGTTCCATTCAGCATTCCACTCAGTATCCATTTGGACTCCATTTGGTACTCCATTTGGTATTGGAACTCCGCTCCCTTGTCATATAATATTGACGGTTATCTATAGTTCCGTTTACCGTTTTACTAACACTTACTCATGAAGCTTACAATGATGACTCACGACTCAGACATCATCTGATAGGTATACTGTACGATCAGATAATGTCTTCCTCTCGTGTATATATACTGGGCTCAAATGCCCTCTAATGTAATCATTCCTTCCTCTGCTCTCCCGTGTGCCTAATGGGTTTCCCTCGAGCAGTTCCCCTCACAGGTTCATTTATTAGCCTTCACAGCCACTTCTATTTCACTCCTTCAACACTCCATACTGGCCAAGCCCCTTGAGGATCCATTCTGTGATGGCCGGACAATGCCAGTGGCTGCAGCACGGCGTGGCAAGGATGCCGGTGGCTGCTCCCAGATCCATCTCAGATATTATCGGTTGCACTGTAGTGTATGAGGTAGACTGCACAATATGACATGTATTCTCACTCTACGTCTACACCCAGTTCACGAAACACAAGATGCACCGAATCCCTTCCCATGACCATAATTTCCCAACCTACAGCCCACCTCCCCCTCCAGCACAAGGCTGGTACAGACCTATTGACCCTACTATGACTTCACCACCACCCGCGTACGCGCACGGCGGTCATGGTGTCCCCCACAAACTGACACTGGTAGCCACAATAGCAGCCTCCAAATGATACGACATTGTTTGTTGCTTTGGCATCCAGACCAAAGGCCATTGTGTCGGTCCCCATGGTTACCCGCAGGCCGGTGTCAGATGTGTCATGTAGAAGGTCGATGGTTGTGCGATTGTATGCTTCACTGCTCAGAGATGTGAAGATGGGGATGTGATCCTGACGGTCGGAGAGACTGGCCGCCTTGACCCACAGGTACGTGAACACTCGATGACAGAGTGCAATCGTCTGGCAAAAGACGATGACTCGTCGAGCGGGTCTGGTGTCAAGAACCCAGTCAAGCTCCAGAAACCTGTATGCGTACAACCCAGAGTGGCTCATGCGGAAGAGCCAGCGCATGTCATAGCGTGCATTAGTGTTGAAGGAGTGAAATGGAGTGGCTGTAAAGGCAGATAAACGAACCTGTGAGGGGAACTGCTCAAGGGAACCTGTTAGGCACATGGGAGAGCAGAGGAAGGAACAATTGCATTAGAGGGCATCTGAGCCCAGTATATATACACGAGAGGAAGACATTATCTGATCATACAGTATACCTATCAGATGATGTCTGAGTCGTGAGTCATCATCGTAAGCTTCATGAATAAGTGTTAGTAAGATGGTAAACGGAACTATAGATAACTGTCAATATCATATGACAAAGGAGTGGAGTTCTGATACTGAATGGAGTACCAAATGGAGTCCAAATGGATACCAAATGGATACTGAGTGGAATGCCGAATGGAACTCGGTATAATCAACTATCTATAGATAAGAAGAAAAGGAATGTAATCTACGTATAGTAGCGTAGCAGAACATAAGAAAAGTCCTTATCAGGAGAGCCTGATTAGATAATGTATGAAATAGTAGAAGTTCAACACTCCCACTTGTTCAAGACGCTATGACCATGCCAGTTGATGTTCGAAGTTTCTCTATTCCAGAGAGGGGAATGTTCTTAGTCAATGCATCTGCAAGCTGGTCTTCGCTCGCAACAAAGAAGATGTCGGTTTCACCCTTCTCGTAGAATTCTCGGATGAAGTGATACCGAATTTCAATGTGTTTTGTGCAGCGGTCCACGGCAGGATTAACCGCAAGGAAAATGCTTCCTTGATTGTCCAGACACAAAGGAGTAGGAGCGGTCATGTTGTCACCAAGCTCTTGTCTGAAGTTCCGAAGCCATGCCATTTGACGACATGTGTCTGAGGCTGCCTTGTACTCTGCTTCTGTTGAAGAGAGGGAAATGGTGGGTTGGCATCTGGAAACGCAAGAAACAACACAATTGGCCATGAGGAATACAAAGCCGCTTGTGGAGTGCCTATCGTCATGATCTTCTGCCCAGTCCGAGTCTGAATAGGCAATTAACCCGGAGTTGGAATCACCATCGTAACAAAGCGCATAGTCTTTTGTTCCCCTAAGGTAGCGCAAGACATATTGTGTGAGGCGCATCTCATTATGGAAAAAGTGAGATCAGGCCGTGTACCAAGCATAGCATACATGATGCTACCAATAATGCTCTGGTACTCAGTATGGAACACATCTGTTGCGGTTTCCGTGTTCTTCTCGAAAACTGAACCAGCAGGTAGAGGTGTCTTTGCAGGTTTGCAATTAGACATTTGGAACCTCTCCAAAACGGTCTGAATGTATTCAGATTGATCAACTAGAATCTGTCGCTTTTGACGATTACGACAAATCCTAAGTCCTAGAAAACGCTCTACTGGTCCAAGGTCGGTCATCTGGTACTCCTTCTTGAGATGATTCTTTATTTGTTGAATGAATGATTTAAAATCCCCAAGAAGTAATAAGTCGTCGACATAAAGTACTACGTAGCAGACTTGACCGTTGGTTTTACTGGAGTACACATAAACTCCGGCATCCGAATATGTCCATATGAACCCTTGGTTCAAAAGAGTTCTGTGGATCTTAGTGTTCCATTGACAAGACACTTGCTTAAGACCATAGATGGCCTTCTTGAGGAGGCAGACCCAATCCTCCTTGCCTGGAACTACCCAGCCTTCAGGCTGTTCCATGTAGATTTCCTCTTTGAGTTCACCATTGAGGAATGCTGTCTTGATGTCCATAGAGTCCATCTCCCAGTCTTCGAGTGCAGCATGTGCAAACATATATTGAAGCGATTCAAAATGAGCGACTGGTGAGAATGTCTCATGGTAGTCTTCACCCCAGACTTGAGTGAAGCCCTTGGCTACTAAACGGGCCTTGTACCGGCCATCATGCTTTCGTGCATATGCCCATCTATTCTTGACTATCTTCCTGTTCTTGGGATGGGGAACCAAGATCCAGGTGCCGTTTTGCTCATGAGACTTCATCTCAGAGCCTTCAGCAGCATGCCAGTGGTCCCACTCAGGGGATTTCCTTGCGTCTGAACGCGAGGTAGGAACCGAACTCAGAGTAGTTGGCTTCCTTGAGAGCCTGAAAAATCATAAACACTTCCGTGCGCTGATCTCCATGAGTATCAGTTTGACGGTCGATCCGAGCCGGAGGCTCATCACCATAAACATTGTCCCTATTCCTGTTTGGGTTCCTCCCAGCATTCTCACAACGAGGGCGAGTATATACAGGCTGAGGAGGTTGAACAGGTTGAGGACGTTGTGCAGGTTCAGGGAGCTGTCTCTCAGGTTCTCCCACTGGTTCCGGTTCGTCGATGTCCTCATAAACATCTTCGCTCTGTACTGGTAGAGGAAGTGGAATTTCGGTCTGTTCCTCGTCATCATCCTCAGAATCAGAGTCTACAGCATCAAATAATGGCGGACCCAGAGTCTTCGGGTTAACCAAATCCTTGCGTGCCGGAAAGGAATCTTCATCGAAGGTCACATCACGAGACACAATGATCCGTCGACTGGAGGCATCCCAGAACTTATAGCCCTTGGAGCCTTGCTCATATCCAACGAAGATCATCTCAATTGCCTTTTTATCGAGTTTCCCTTGTCTTCGTTCCTTTGGCACATGCACAAATGCCTTGCAAATGAATACTCTGAAGTATGAAATATCTGGGACCGTGCCATCCCAGAGAGTTATTGGCATTGCCACTTAAGGCATCGCATAGGCTGGCGATTGTAAATATGGACAGCGGTATCAACTGCAAGTTGCCAAAAACCGTGACTAAGACCAGTGTGGTGAAGCATAGCCGTAGCCTTTTCCATGATCGTGCGATTCCAGCATTCAGCTCGCCCATTTTGTTGAGGCGAGTGTGCTACTGTCTTTTGATGAACTATTCCATAGAATTTAACATGGGCTGTGAAAGTGTCAGAAGTATATTCCCCCCCTCGATCCGAGCGTACATTGATGAGTTTATGACCAGTAACATTCTCAGCCCATGCCTTAAAGTCCTCAAACGCTTGGAGCGATTCAGACTTGTGACGAAGGTAATAGGCTCGTCCTAGACTAGTGTAGTCGTCCAGGAACGAAATGAAGTATTTGAAACCACCATTGACTGCTTGTGTACGCATGGGACCATCTTCGTCAGTGTGTACTAACTCGAGAGGCTTTGTAGCATGTTTGTAAGACGTGGGGAATGGGGCACAATGAGACTTGCCCCACTGACAACCTTCACAAGGAGATTGATCCTCAACTCCCACTGGATCTACACCTTTGGTATGATCAGGTAAATGGCAAATAACTTCCTTAGACGGATGCCCCATCCGGTGATGCCAGGTACAAAAAGGGGTAGACAGCAGTGCTGCCGATTTTCTGCCCAGGATGTCCATAAACAAAAAATACAAGTTGTTTAAAAAGTTGTATGGTGCTTCCATAACAACATTGCCAGAAACTTTGCCATGCGTAAACGGTTGGTCATAAATGACCATCTGACCTGAATCTTGGACAAGTGTATGTCCTGATTTCTCCACAATTCCAGTAGAAAACAAACAGCCAGAAGCTTGAGGAATATATGTGACATTAGATATAGTAATCATCATGCACTGTGTTCCAACTGTTGTTAAACCTTTGATGGTGCCAGATCCTAGTGCTTCTATCTTAGCATCTCCTGCTGTACCAAAAACGACAGGAACCCTATACGGTTTGTGGGCCCAGAAGTAATCAAGTGAATTGATGACTGTCTGACTTGCTCCTGAGTCCATGAGCCACACAATGTGCTTGAATTGATGCGAATGAGACTTATTCACACCAGGGCAATAGAACGACGAGCTCAATTGTGCAGACCCAGCATCAGCAGATGTGCCATTATGTACAACAAGAGATGAAGCCACTAAAGAACCAGCAGTATGAGGGGGACAGACTCTACATGAAGGGTCCGTACAAGCCGTGTACTTAACCTCCTCAACTTCTACCACCGAAGCACCTTGACTGTTGGATGAGGACAAACCAGACTGAGTGACCTTTGTCCCATCCGTGGTAGTGTGAACAACTACCATGTTCGCCTTTTTACCGTTGCCTTTGCCACCCTTCCCTTTCCATTTGCCCTTGTCACTGTCCTTCTTTGGGCGCAGGTGCGGGTACTTGGTCCAGCATTGGTCCGAACCGTGTTTCTTGCCGCAGTGAGAGCAAGGACCGTTACCGTTGTGTACTTTAACCTGGGAAGTCTTTGACACAGACTGTCCCATACCAGACCAGCGGAGAGATTCCTCGGAGAGAATTTTGCTCACAAGAGTCTCGACCTTCAACTCCTTGAGAACGGTAGTCGCCATGATGGCTGACACCATTGTCGAATAGCTCTCCGGGATTTTTGACATCAGGAGGAGAGCCTGAGTTGGCTCATCCAATGTAATGCCGCTGTTGATGATGTCCTTGAGTATGGTTTGGATCTTCGAAATCTGATCCTGCATTGGCTTATTGTCGTCCATTTCTCTTGACTTGATGAGAGCCGAGAACTGCGACCAAACGTATGCTGCATCCGGTGTACCGAAATGCACCTTGAGCGATGCCCACATGTCCTTTGCCGATTTCATGACCTCCTCACCTTCTACAGTCTCATAGAGAAGGTGGTGGAAACTGTTGTCCGTGCCCATGAGGATCACACCCTTAGCTCGGGCATTCGCCTTCTTGTAATCCACATCTTTGAGATCACCGGCCTTGAGAGCCTCATTGGCTTCAATAAATGTTAGGTAGCCGAGCATCTGGCTCGACCACACCTTATAGTCCGAGGACTTTTTGAGGACAGAGATACTGTCAGCCTTCATGTCCGACATGGTGGATGTGAGAATATGAAATTTGAAGAAGTCTGAGACTTCTTCAGAAACGGAGGGAGGTGGTAAACTTTCAAGAACAAAAGCGAGGTCAGACGATAGACTTGATTCCTCTGCTTCTTCTTGAGACAGTGCTAGTAATTCCTCTACGTTGTCTTCTTTGAAGAGATTCGATAGATCAGACGGTAATGTAGTAGGAACAAACGATGGAGATAGGTTTACTGGTGAAGCGATAGGAGTAGGAGATTGTGCTCTAGAGCCGGGGATAGAAGGAGACCTGTACTCTGGGATTGACGCAAGATGTTGCGGTTCAGGTTCAGAACCCTCAAAGAAGCTTAAAGAAGCGAATACAGAATAAGAGTTGTCTTCTTGCCAGTGGTCAACCAGGATACCCCAGTCTGTACTTCCAATGTATGGACCTGACCACCTATGCTCACAGACTGTTTCATCACACGGCCAAAACTGGTATTCAGTTTCTTCAGGCCGTTGGTGATAGTCTCTTAGTTCTGTGACGTCAAATAGATGTTGAAGACCTCTGCAATCGTATGGAGTTTCTTCTTCTGGTGCTTCTGCTTCCAAATTGTCGTCTAGCTGATGCTCAGACGAAGCCACAATGTGATGCTTGACTAGTGTATATTTCCACTGATGAATACAACAAAAACGCTAGGTACGCCGACCTGTCTACAAACTAATCCAGTCCAAATAGCCCCTGTTGGCTATGCTCGTCAGGTCCTTTGTGACCTTTCTATACCGCTTGACGAGCGGCTCCTGCGGCGTTGAGAATTCGACTGTGCCGACGCAACGGCAAGCCCACGAGATGCTATCTCGCTGCTGCTTAGACCACTGATTGGCCTTGTCGAAGTTGTCACTGACCCAGTTGAGCTGGTCAGCGAAGCGGTGGAGGGCGCGCTGGGAGTCTCCAAGAAGCGACTCGAAGAGGTACTTCTTGTCGAAGATTGCTTGGTAGCGCTCAATGGTGGCACTAACCTTCTTCTCGAGAATACCGACGACTTCTTTGGTTGACTTCTTCTTGAAGTCGGGGAGCGGGTGAGGAGCCGGGCGCGGAAAGGCATTCAGCAAGTGAGCGCGGCTGGGCGGCGGGGTTTGAGCGGACGGGAGCGGGGAGCGGGTGCGACTGGAGTCACAAAAACATTAGATCGATAGATCAGTATTGATGAGGTAGAGTCGGTGTCAACGGACCTTTCTCTCAGGTCTCGTTGGAGGATAAACTTTTTGCAAATGGCACAAAGGCCCACTGGAAATATGATTGTTTAGTGCCTTGGGCACTTCAGGTCGTTAAACACTGAGTCTACTGAGAGACTAGCAAAAACTGCTACGCTTACTCCTATGAGCGTAGTCTTGGAGATCCTGCAGGGATGGGGACAACTAGGTATGCGCGTGTAGCACAGGGCTCATAACCTGTTGAAGGAGTGAAATGGAGTGGCTGTAAAGGCAGATGAACAAACCTGTGAGGGGAACTGCTCGAGGGAACCCGTTAGGCACATGGGAGAGCAGAGGAAGGAACAATTGCATTAGAGGGCATCTTATCCCAGTATATATACACGAGAGGAAGGCATTATCTGATCGTACAGTATACTTATCAGATGATGCCTGAGTCGTGAGTCATCATCATAAGCTTCATGAGTAAGCATTAGTAAGACGGTAAACGGAACTATAGATAACCATCAATATCATATGACAAGGGAGTGGAGTTCCAATACCGAATGGAGTACCGAGTGGAGTCCAAATGGATACCGAATGGATACCGAGTGGAGTCCAAATGGATACCGAATGGATACTGAGTGGAATGCCGAATGGAACTCGGTATAATCAGCTATCTATAGATAAGAAGAAAAGGAATGTAATCTATGTATAGTAGTGTAGTAGAACATAAGAAAAGTCCTTATCAGGAGAGCCTGATTACATAATGTATGAAATAGTAGAAGTTCAACATAGATTACATTCCTTTTGCTTCTTATCTATAGATAGCCTATACTGAGTTCCATTCAGCATTCCACTCGGTATTCATTTGGTACTCCATTCGGTATCAGAACTCCACTCCTTTGTCATATGATATTGACGGTTATCTATAGTTCCATTTACCATCTTACTAACACTTACTCATGAAGCTTACGATGATGACTCACGACTCAGGCCTCATCTGATAGGCATACTGTACGATCAGATAATGCCTTCCTCTCATGTATATATACTGGGCTCAGATGCCCTCTAATGTAATTGTTCCTTCCTCTGCTTTCCTGTGTGCCTAACAGGTCTCCCTCTAGCAGCTTCCCTGCCCTAGTGCTGCTCTGCAGCCTCGGTAGACCTCGTGAAGGCCCCAAATACATCGCAAGAGTCAAATTGAACACAAAATAGCCTTCTAGAGGCCGAACCAAGAAATTTGGACAAAAACCGGGCCCAAATGAGGCCAGTCCCAGAAATCCGGACATGAACCGCCGCCAGGCGTGAGCTAGGTCGGATTCAGGACATGAACGGCCAGATTTCCGCGAAAAAAATCCGGACAAGAACTGGCGGGCCTCCGACCCAGCCTCTGAGGGGGATATTCAGTGAACGACGTGTCCCGCTAAGCGCCTGCCATCTCTCTGTCCTCTTGCCTCCTCCTCCTCCTCCTCCTCCTCCTCCTCCTCCCTTCATTCTAGTGGCTCAAAGTGCATGCGCCAGCGATGTCTTCGCCAGCAAGGAGGACGGTGGCTGCCCACGCTAACTAGGTGCGCAGCCCACATGCTCGTTCATGACAAGTAATTGACTGACAACGCATCCTGCGTGTCGAGGCATTTGTTCAAAGTAATACCTTTCCCATCTTACCCGTTCCGTCTAATTCACCTGTAGATCGAGGCGCTCACACTGTGTGTGCTCTACGTCGCCGTCGCCACCCTCACAATTCCTGCCCTTGCGCGCAAATTCAGGCTCGCGCTGCGCCCCATGCTCCCGCCCGTCCTGCTTCTAGTCTCCCTCACTCCTCTGCCGACATCTCCACGTACGCAGGTGCTTTCGAGACTGCGTACCTCCCCGGCCTCGCAGAATAGTACGGCTCTGCCTAGGCACATAGCGCCATGGCCTGCGACTGCGTGGACGTGGGTGCGTGGGGCACGGGCTGCTCGCCGTTCCCTCTTCCTGCCATTGGCTCTCCCGTCCATCAATCTGCAATGCACACGCTCCCCGCACGCTGTGTGCGCTGCGCCGTCCACACTACCACTCGTTGTGTAAGCACGTACAAGGTATGTGCCCTAGGAAGCGTCAGGGGGAGGGCGTGAGCACAGGACTGGCGGCATTAACTATCTGGTGCGTAGCCCGCTCCATCGTCTATGACAGGTCACTAATCTGGTGTTGTGCATTCGCGAGAGCATAATAAAGAAGGTCCAATGATTGCGGTGGCAGTTGTGATTGGCCGCGCTGCTCCCTTGGATTCACGTCCAGGAGCTCTGATTGGCTGGAGCTGCGAAAAATGAGCCTTCTTTCAACCGTCCATCCCTCTTTCTTTAAACTACGACCATACGTCTGCCTCCCTGCGGGGACGCTCGTACAGGCAAACACTGTCAGCCCCCCTCCAGTCGTTCGTACTCACCGCGCGCGCCCTCTCCCTTGTTGCCCGTCGCGCTATCTCGTGAACGCCAAACTTCGTGCGACAAATACTCAGTGTCCCCCGTTTGCAGATGCGGTGCTGCGCGGCAAGCTCCTTCGTCCGCCAAATTGCCCGGCTTCTGTGCTCCGCGTTGCAGGGGCACCCGCCCCCGCACCAATCGACCTTGCCGCCAAGCCTTGAGTCCACCACGCAGCGGCGGCAGCGCGCCGAGTTCCTGCGCTGCCGCGAGTGGACGCGCTGTGTCGCAGAGTCGATAGACTTCGCTGCTGCGGGCAGCAGCAGCAGTGCAGATGCCAAGGTGTGTGTCTCCCCATGCGCCACGCCCGGCCTCACCACAGTATCATTCCGCGGGCTCTGGCGTCCATCACCTACTGCTAGGTTGACATTTTCGCAGCTGCGGATGTGGACGATGACTACGACTGCCTCCGCCCCTAGGACTCCCTCCCCGTTTCTGCCTCTATGTCCCCATTCCTCCACTGCGCATCCATATACACGGCTGTACTTAGTAACCCATAGTAGTTGCTTTCATTTGTATCTACGTGGACAAGATGAATATATTCATTTAACTATTTGATCTATTTGTCTGGTAAGTCTCTCCGTCTCCTTGTCTCATTTCGTCTAATTCTCGTCTCGGTGACTCGATGTCTCACCGAGAAATGGGACCTGCTCAGCCAAGACAGGTTGTCTATTCTGTCTAAACGTCTCAATGTCTCCATAAGACACATTAGATACCCGTGACACTTTCCTGACAGGCTAGTACGCGTTCGGGTGTAACATATGTTCCTCTTCCTGTAACTCTTAAGTACTCCTTCTGTCATCAAGCATGGTGACCATTGACCTCCTCGAGGGTACGAGGAGGCGCCGATGTGACCGCTGAGGTACTCACCCCCCTTCATTCGGAGGTCGTTGGTGTACACCATCAGGGGTTGATTCATCCATGACTCGAACTGCTTGGCACACTCAATTAATAGTGAGTACTATACATGGTACACGTCTCACAAACGACTTTTGGATTCCTCTGACCACTGTACTCTAATAGGTCGAAGTAGCGTGGGTCGGGTCAGGCAAGCGTCGAGCAGACATCATCCTCCTCCACCTTGGTCACTCGAGCCTGTAGACGACTCGGACAAGGGAGGAGGAGGCGCTGATGTGACCGCTGAGGTACTCAGTCCCCGTCCATTCGGAGTCGGCGATCGTCGGTGTACCCCCCGCCGCGAGTTGATCCATCCATCTCGGCACACTCGATAAATAGTGTGTACTAGTATACACGGTACGCGTCTCACAAACGACTTGCGCGTTCCCTCTTACCACCGTCCACTCTAATAGGTCAAAGTATCAGGCAAGCGTCGAGCAGACATTATCCTCCTCCAGTTTGGTCATGACTGTTGACGAACGGACCCCTCTTCTGGACGACAATGTCCGGGAGGAAGGAAACAGGGGTGGAGATACGGGGCAGGAGGTCCCACCAAAGCTCCAGGTCTCGATGCCGGCAGTGGTATGTCTTCAAATCAATATCCAACGGGCGGACTTGGTCTGGTGTCCAGGACGTAACACTGATTAGTGGTCAACAAGCTCACGCTGCTCCCTTAGATGAGCTCCATATTGTTGGGCATCTTCCTCGTGGCTATGGACGGAACAATTGTAGCATCGACATATGCGGCCATAGGCAGCGAGTTCCACCGCTTGGAGAATACTAGCTGGGTCGCAACAGGATATCTGCTCACACAGACAAGCTTCCAGTAGGTGCATTCAGTGGCGACGGCTTCTTATATCCACTCACCCGATGTTCGCTAGACCCTTGTTCGGAAAGGTCGACTCATTCCCCGCGCCGTCAGATAGCCGGAGTCTGACACAGTCCACAGCTTAGTGACATATACGGTCGCAAGGCATGTATCATATGTGCCATGTCTATCCTCGCCTTGGGAAGCCTTCTATGTGGCCTCGCACAGGACATGAACACCCTTGTGCTCGGACGTGCGATTGCAGGCATCGGAGGTGGCGGAGTCGGAACGTAAGCAGACTCGCGCTATCCTCGTCGGCAGTTCATGCTGACCTCCATCTTACCCTATTAGAGTCAGTGTTATTCTCATGTCTGATATCATTCCATTGCGCAATCGAGGAACGTGGCAAGGTATAACAAATGTCGTCTTCGCATCCGGACAAGCCACAGGTGCACCTCTCGGAGGCTTCTTCGCAGACACGATCGGCTGGAGATGGTTCGGAGCCAGCCAGTTTGATATGGATACCGCGCTGACAACCCTGCAGGGCATTCATAATGCAAGTGCCTATCACGGTTCTGGCCATGGGAGCGGTAGTGTTCGGTCTGAAGCTACCGCCAAAGGAAAACGAAGAGAACTTCAAGGCCAAGTTCAAGCGTATCGACTTTGCTGGTGCCTTCTCACTCGTGTCCGCCGTCTTCACCCTGCTCCTGGCACTCGACCGGGGGGGCAACGTCTCGTGGACAGACCGCCTCGCAATCGGGAGCTTCATCGTATCGGTGTTCATGTTCCTCGTGTTCGGCTTCATCGAGCTGCGCGTAGCTCCCGAACCTATTGCGCCCGCGCACATCATTGGGAACGGCACACTCTTTGCCATATACATGGCCAACTTCTTCATGGTCGGTGCGAGCATGACGATGCTGTTCAGTGTCCCACTGTACCTGCAGGCTGTCCGGCAGTTCACCCCCAGTCAGGTTGGGCTGACACTACTCTCGAATGTGATCGCCGGGGCAGTGGGTAGTGTGTCCGCCGGACTAGTCATGAAGGCAACTGGCAAGTACTATTTCCTCACCATTGCCGTGTTTGCCTTGTCCTTCATCGGCAATGTCATCATTGCTGGGGTGACTGGTACCGCGGGATTCACTCTCGCTGGGTTGTGCACTGGTCAGGACATCCACACTATAGCTGGATGTCGTGTTCGCTCACGTCACCCCGGTCTCTAGGTCTGGCCCTGATGAACTTTGGAGGATGTAGGTATCTGTTTCTAGACGAGGGGGCATGCCATATTAACAGCATCTCCAGGGGGAAGTCTTACATCTACACTCGTAGCGTTGATCGCAAATGCAGGGCAACAAAACCAGGCCATTGCTACAGCCGGTCAGTCTATCTCTGCGGTTGCATTCGGTATCATGCTGACAAGGCAATATCAATTTCATCCAGTATCGTATCTCTTCCGGTCCTTGGGCGGTGTCGTCGTGCTGTCCCTGTCCTTGACTATCACCCAGGAGAGTCTTCGTCGCCACCTGCGGGAGCGTCTCACCGGCGCAGACGTAGAAGAGGTCTGTGGCACCACGTCTACTCCCGACTGCGTACTGAAGTCTCGACACACTAGATCATCAAACGTGTGCGCGAGTCACTGAGCTACATTGATGAGCTCAGCCCGGAGGTCCGTGCGCTAGTGCGTAGCTCGTATCAGGATGCATCGCAAAAGACGCTCTGGTTCGCGGTCTCTCTGTCCGCGCTCACCGTCGTCTTCGCGCTCTTTATCAAGGGAAAGCCTCTTACCACATAGAATTTCTGGCACAAAGGAGAGCTAGCCCATGTTTTTGCGCGGTCGGCAGCTGCTGGTCATTCAATTTGGACAGGGAGGAGAAAGGTTGATCCAGGCCTGGTCACCTGATGTATCATACCATGCAGATTTGATGATTTGCATACATCCATGAATCATGGTCAGAGGTCTGGCGATGGACGTCGACAAGCGAATGCAATCCCCGCCGATCTTCTCAAGCAACCTTCTCGTGCTCCGCGAAGGCAAACACCTCCGAGATCTTGCGATCGCCTTCCGTGAGTAGCATATATGCACGGCGCACAAAATCAGTCACACCACTGTGCCGTGGACGCGGACTTTGCTGCTGCCCAGATACTGCACCGCGCGGGGGAAACAGTGGAAGAGCCGACTTAGGGACATGTGTCGCACAACCACTGCCATGCGTCAAGTCAGTCGTGTACTACGTGATCATCCGTTCCGCGCACAGTGCACGATCCTACTTTATGAAAATTGTGGGGCGAGTTCTACATGTTACATAATGTAGCACGTCAATCCAGGCAGTCGGACAAAACGCGGTTGCGATTGACGTGCATTCGGATATATGCGCCTTCAGGAGGACTTTGTCGGCACCCGGTGCCGTTCAACAGGGAGAGTGATATTGCGCGGTTGATCTCGGAACGACGCCGTCTGATCGGGACTCCATCCTGCTAGCCTGCATCGCATATATCTTGGCATTGATCATTCCCCACTTTGTAATCTCAGGGGCTTCATGATTGAGCAGTTGGAGACCGTGGTGCAGGACTTGGGGCGATGTCGACGAACTGTTTCATTATAGCAGTAGACAGGATATAGAGGCACCTCGGCCGCATCGGTGCCCCAGCTCTTCTTCACCTTTCGAAGCTCCTGGACAACGACTGCACTGGTTGGTGAGTAACCCAGTGTAGTGGCAGCACGTTCAAGATATGCTAACGATACGCTTGCCAGCATCGCTTCATACACTCTTTATAACTACGTCTATCGATTAGATTCTCCCCGACCCACATCGTTCACTATGCGTCTCTCAGCTCTCCTCCCCTATGGCCTCCTTGTAGCGACCGCCACGCTCGCTACGGCGCATTCCAGCGACACGAACACGTTCTTGTACGTCCTTACCTCCTGAGATGGCCACCCAACCTCATATGTCGTACTCGGTAGCTCTCGCACCAACGACGATCTCTACCTCTCGGCACGCGAAGTCGACGCGATAAGCCTTCTTGCCAGGGACTACATCGTAGAGGCATTGGTCGCACGTATGGACCAACCCCAGCGGGACCACTTCAAATCCCTTGAAGACTACGAGAAGGCATTCAGAACCTGGAACCGCCGCACCGGGAAGATCAACCGCGGCACGCAGGATATCGTTTCGCAGCAAACCGAGCAGCCCCAGCGTGTGCAATTTGCCAACTCAGAGGCTTACGAGAAGGCATGGCGGGAGTGGAACAAGACGAGCCGCAAGGTCGATCGCGCGTCGCAGAAACTGCTCAGACACCAAAGTGATAAAAGCGACAAGGAGCAGGAGAAGATCAAGTCCGGGAAAACCAGCGTCATGCAGAAGATCAAGAACAAGGCCCATGAGAAGGGAGCCAGTATCATGAACAAAATCCTGAATAAGGTGAAGACAAAGAAGGCAAAGCGTGAGCTGGCGTTTGCCGAGTGGGATGAACTCCAGTGAGCGAGAGCGCATGCTTGACTCCGTCTTCGCATGTTTCTTGGGCGTTGTCGCTACATGTGCTTCACATATCTACTCGCGAGGCGAAGTTGTTTTGTGGCAAACGTCCCGCCGCCATCGATGTTTGATCTTTCGACAATGTAGTCTGGCGTCGGAGTACTTGTCAGGACGTCGCGGATACTCCTTTGATGTGTTCAATATGTCGATGCTGGGGTCGATGCTGAGGACACGACGCGTGTATCCGACCGGGTGCGGGGGACCATGTCGCGAAACAGAGGAAGGTGGAGTGAAGCAACTTGAACATGGGCAGAGAATCGCACATGTTCACGTCGCAGCCTAATGACGCAGCTTCCCAGTGCGAAGTGCAACGGAATATCATACATGCTGATCGTCCTTGCTCCCACTGTCACCCACACACCGCTCTCATCAGTCAACTCACTTTGGTGGACTACGCACCACAACATCTGTCGCAATCGGCATGACGTCGTTCCACCCTGGGAAGCCGCGCTGCGCCCATCGTTTCCGACCCTCCGCGCCCCTCGCGTCCAGGAAGTGTTTCACAGCTAGGATCATCTGCCGCGCACACACCTCCTTGTCCACCCTGCCTATCCCCGTCGCCAGCCCCGTCATGCACACCTTCCGTATCCGCTCCCACTCTCTGTTCTCCCGCTCCGCACGCTCGTTCCAGTGCTCGATCTCGACGAGCAGGCTCCACATGGTGTTGTACACGAGGTCCTCGTGCCAACTGACATCGACGGGGTAGCGCATCGTCGGGCAGACCGCGAGGATGGCGCAGTGCGGAAAGCGCGGGTTCTTGCGAAGCTCGGGACTCAGCGCGGCGAGCGTACACGTCGCGGGTGGGGCAAAGCCATAGTAGCGCGTCTTCAGTGCGGCTTGGGCACACCGCGTGAGGGCAGTGATGTCGCCTTTGGGCGATAGGGCTTCGGACAGGTAGTAGTCAAAGCTGTGGAATGTTAAGCGATTCAGCGCGAAGTGTGTCGAAAGGACTCACCCGCCATCCATGATCCCATACGAGTTCGCGGGAGAGACTATGCAGTCGAACCCAGAGTGAGGCGGTGTGAGTGTATCGAGTCGAGCCTCTACAACATGGAATCTTTGCTGGTCTCGCAGAGGCAGCAGTTCTGAGATATGGCGTTTCCAGGCTTCGTGCAAGCTCGGCTCCGAAGCAGAAGCCTTATGCTTAGGTTCCATCAAGACGAAGTCAGTACCGGACATGGTTGTGAGTGCTAGGAACAGGAAGAGCAGGAGGAGGTAGAATGACTTTCAACTGCAGGAGCCACGTTCCTAATTGATCTTCCTTCGTACGTGTTGGTGATATTATTTACGATGTCATTTACTTCGTCGAGCGAGGTCGTTAGCGTCCCATTTTTCTACTTGTCTCGCCGATCAAACCAGCAAGGTGAAAATGCGCATATCCATGTCATTTCGAAAAGTAAAGTAAAGTAATCCATGGACTCTACCAGCTCCCGCACTCGGAGGTGGTCGTCAGAGGACTAACGAAGACACCAGAAACGGTGCCAGAACCAACGTACCTCACCCCCCTTCACCACTCAACTCAGCTGCTTCAACGAATCCACTAAACCCGAGTTCCAGTCACCGCCCCACCCCATCCTGCGTTCGAATTTCTGCGTCCTCGGCGTCCGCAACCCCCCCTTCCTCTTGTCCTTCGCTCCGCGGCGCTTTCCCTCAGGATCATAGCACATGTTGACGAGCGCCAGGGCCTGCATACCGTCCTTCGGGCGGTAGCTGTTTCTGACCCAGTACGGGACGCGGGGCGAGCGTACTTCGATTGGGAGCGCAGGGGAGTACGGCGGGCTCGGGAGCGGGCCTGCGGGGGGCATAGGCGTTTCCGGGAGCGCGAACTCGAGTGGGCGCACGCCGAATCGCGTGCGGAACCTCGCCATCTTTTGTGCGTCGTCTGTCAGGATAGAACGCCGCGCCTGCGCGATTGAGCGCTCCCGACGTACGGGCGACGTTACTGGCTCCGGGGAGTGGATGGTGGGAGACATCTGCGAGTAGATAGACGGCGAGAAGAGGGTGGAGGCAAAGGACGCCCGCTGGGCAGATGGGAAGAGCGCAGAATCGGGAGGCGCAAGGAAGGCGGAGGACATGCCCACAGGGGAGAGTGTGGACGCCGCGTGGATCTGCCCGCTCATGCGCGTTCCAAAGGGCGGGCTCTGGAGCACGAAGGCATCTGTGACGCTGTAATAATTGTCTGCGGACCGACTCCGTCGTTTGTTGGTCCCTGTCGAGCTACGACTGTTCGCGCGGCCGCGCCGCTGAACGAGCAGAGCAGCCACTGCGGCCGAGGGGCTCGTAACAATCACCGCTGGCAAGGGTGGAGCGGGCGCGACAGTGGCAGACTGTACTTCGATCGGGAGTGAAGCGGAGCGCTGCGGTACCTGTCGTTCCTGCAGACCCATAGACGATCCTAGGCGATATAAGTCAAGGAAGGACGTAACGGAGACTTGTCCCGTCTGCTCCTCCATCTGTCCAAACGACGGGTAGATCATCTCTTGAGGGACACCCAGAGTAGAGTACTGTGCCAGTTTCTCGAGGGTGTGCAGCTTCTCGATCTTGCCATCGTCAACTTTCTGGGTCGTGATGGGCGAGAGGGGGGACAGAGGGGCGAGCGGGGACAAGGACGGTGTCTTGGTTGTCCTATGCATTCAAGTTTAGGAGTCGGTTCACAGTACACAGTGCAGTGTAACTTACTTGAGCGTGGCATAGTGGAATGGGGACAAGGGAAGCGCCTCTGTGCGCACTGCCTGTTTCAAGGGGAGGGCAGTAGGTACCCTCTTCCTCCGAATCCCCCGACCTGCATTTGTAGCCTTGGTCTGCGCGGGCTTGTCTTTTCTCTCGTTCAGAGGAGACGACACCGTGATGTGGAGCACGGGCGATGGGAGGCCGCCGTCCAATATGCTCACACTGTGGATGGGCCTGACCGGGGATGGGCCTGTCATCGCGCGCACAGGCGCACGCTTTCCATCGAGCACGCTGGTAGTCAACACCGAACGCGACGTGCTCAGCGGAGTGCGTGCGCTCCTCCCGGGGGACACGATGTCAAGCACGGGCGCCGTGCCAAGCATCCTCCCGACCTTCTGACCCGACTTGAGGATGCGCGCGCGTTGCTCAGGCTCGAGCCTTATGAGAGTCGGCGAAAGAGGCACAGCATTGCGACTAATCTTTCCAGCAGTTCTATTCAGCATGTTTGTCTATTTTCGGGTTTGAGGCGTAACGGTTCGTAAGAGGGCGTAAACTGTGAGAATGGGCAGCGAAAGCGTGATAGCACGAAAGCAAGTGTGGACCAGCCACAGATGAAGATTAGGGAAAGGGCCGTAGGGTATAGACACCTAACGTCGACAAAAGTGTGTGGAGGTAGGCGCGATGTTATAAGAATGCGGCAGGCGCGTGCTTAAGCATAGCCCCGGCGGGTGCACTGCATCATCGTCCTGCCAATCGTCGAGCATCACCGCCGTTTACTTTTCGACCTGCCGGTTGGAAACAAATTGAAACCTCGGGAATCAAAGTTGATGTAATCACCTTAACATGTCGTCGACGGTAGACCTTTCTATATGTGCACGAAGAACGAGCATCAGTAGAATGTTGATAAAAGTAGTAGTATGGTTGCCGAGGCTCCTCGGTGAAAAAATTGAATCCCCCGAACGCAGGCACCGACACGAGCCCCGCCGGCGGGCGATCACTACCTTAAGTTTTAGGCTGATCGGCGCTACGTACGGAACACCCCTGGGCGGGCAGCAGTATCGAACACACAGAGTACTCAGTTGAGTGCTCTCCTTCTCCTCAGAACTTCGAAGTACTCCGTATTCATGCAACGTCACTTTCTTGTCTTTATCATTTCCTAGAGACTTATCTTTGTTTGATGAGGCGAGGTCCTATGCTGGCAGCACGGCCCTGTTTTCAACGCAAATTACTGAAATCAACTTAATGCTATAGTTATAACTCGTTAGCATATTGTCCGTACGGCGAACATGCCGTTTAGCAGCACTTTTCCAGCGTGTTCGGACATCGAACTGTGGCAATTCAATCCGTCTGAAACAGAAACAAGCACACTAGCAAAACCGTATCAACTTGCTCAGCGGAGCTTCTAACGCATACTACTCGCATACTACTATATGATTTGCGAAAATACGCCATGTGCCTGCTCGCCACAGCCTCGGATAGGCAACTGAGATCGTTACGCAGGCCGGCAGGCGTCCTCCTGTTTGTCTTCGGCGTGTGTGGCCCCGGTGTCGCCTGATCACGATGACTGTACAACCCGTGTGATAGTGTCTAGGACATCGCGAAGGCCGTCGAGCATGTCGACCTCGCGCTCCGGGCGGCGAAGAAAGCTTTCGACACATGCACGCACCCGGGCGTGGACAAAGGATTGTACAGGGGTGAGCGAGGCCGGGGCTGGCTCCCAGAGTGGATGAATGCGTATTGGAGAGGCCAGTGCGTTGGAAGACCGTGTACGAGTGTTCTAAATTCAGACCCGTCAGTCAGTAGCCTGTGATAAGATAGACAGCGGTGGTTATGTACCTCGCAGTCAGCCGATGTGGCATTGTGCACCGCTGCTGTCATGTCGAGGGCATGACGGATCATCTTCCAGAACGTCATCCAGCTGGTCAATGCAATGGAAAGACACATCAATGAGGAGTGTCAATAATGGCGGGATAACACAGCCGACGTACTTCCACCCAGCATCTTTCTCGACTACGTCCTGAACGATCCGTACCCACTCATATTGCCATCCGCGGTCGTCTGGATCTTTGCGTGAGAGGAGCTCACGAACGTCCTCTAATGCGTCTTCAACTTCTGTCACCTTCGCACACATAGAATCATACAAGGACGGCAGGTTCAATGAATTACACCAGTTGTGATTGATGGAGATGCACGGCGTGAGGTTCTCAACCTACGTCACGGTGAGTGTTTATTGACTTGCCATTCAACCACACGGGCGCACCTGGTGATACCAGCCGCTTGGTCTGATATAGTATATGAGCATTCGCAGGGTCCAGGGAAGCTTCAACTCACACGAAGAGTGTCTCGCCATCATTCTGCTCCAGCACGATCGGCTTCGTCTGACTGAAGCGAGGAAATACACGCGGGTCTACGTTCCTCACGTCGAACGGAGTCTCCATGTGCTTCTCCCCACCCTTCCGTAACAAAAGTGCCGTCTGCGCAGGCGCATACAACCACCACCGCTTCCTCCCGCACACATTCGTCGACCACGAATAGCTCGTATACACGTCCCGATGCAGCGGCGTGAAGGTTCCTGCTGCGCCAACATACACGAAGCGAAAGTCATCCTCCGTGCATGTAGAGTAGTATCCGTTCATCCAGTCATCCCGGAAGATGTTGGGCGTCGTGTAGAATGTCTGCGGGTGCGCCGATCGCGCGAGATGCCAGTCCTTGATGTAGAGAGACTTCCCTTCTTCGGAGCCAGAACACCAGAGGGAGATAATGTCTCGAAGTCGCATCATCTGGCGTTTCTGATCGCTGAACTCTCGCGTGTCGCAGTCAGCTGCTGTAACGAGTTCATCGCCATATGTCGTCGTGAGGAAGTCCCAGTTGATGGAAAAGGATGTGTCGGTCTTGTCAACCCACTGGGTTAATGCAGACCAAGAGGCGACTAGAGCGGGGCCGATGATGACCGGTTTGTTCAGAAGAAGGTAGTGTTTTATAAACTTTTGGTAGGGTGGAGGGTCTTCAAGATAGTCGCATTCTTCTCCGCTCATAGCGAAGCCGAGTATTTTGTGTGACAGTGACAAGACAGCTTTGGAACGGGTCGGATTGCTGTAAAGTATCCTTTTCACAGCTACGGAAGCATTCAGCAGAGTTACACACTGGCATGCCTGAGAGGTTCGGAGCAAGCGCCGAAGCTCCGGGCCGAGCGAGCCGGCCACCTGGAGCGTTGTCCGGCCCCGCGCGGGTCACAAACATGGCCAAATCCAAGCCCGAGAGCACGTTGAGGACCAGTCTCCTCCCCATCCACTCTGGCGAGGTAGGGGGCCCCGTGTCGATAGTTCGTGCAATGTTATAGTTATATCTCGCCCGCAATACTTGTGCCACAATCCCGCCACCTAAATTCACTCCCCGCACCCATCCCGCACCCACCCCGACCCCTACCATCCCCGCCAATTTCAAACTCCCCAATCTTAATCCCCTCTACCTCGCCATAGCGGGGGATAAGGTTTGGATGCTCGCGTGGGGTTACGTAATAGAAAGCATGTGACGTGACGTTGGGACTTGTACAGCATGCTTTGGCGACACTTAACTCGAGTGGCGCAGGCGCAGGCGCCGGTTGTGTACCTTGCGACTGGCGACTTACGGACGTGATGTGTGAGCGAGCCAAGTCGTTCGTGCTTTTCGTAAACACGGGCAAAGCTTCATTCATGCGTGCGCACTGCATGATTTGGCAATGAAGCTGGATTCTACAATGTTCTACTATCATCTATTCGGCTACGGTATATATGTCTCTGCACCTGCTTTCGAGAAGCAAGTCGGACCACTGCGAGGAGTGCATAGTATGGTGGTTCAATCCCGGGGAAACGCTTTCCGAGCGTGACTCGTAATTCAACAAAATCCCCCCTTCCGGATCTTCGAAGGTGCACACGGAGTCAGTACTCTGTTGCATTCTCGACGCCAGATAGGTAGTCTGTCGGTGACGCGCCAAACGTCTTCGATCGAGCGTGCTTCGCTGTAGTGCCTGTCTGCTGGAGTAATAACAGAAGGGCGTTGTGTGTCGCTGTCCACCTGTCCTTTCATAAGCCCCACTAAGTCGAATTGTCACATCAGGGATCTCACCGCGTCGAATGGGTACCGCCTAAATTCAGCTACGTTTGTTATCATTGGTGCGCGGCATGCACGCTTGAAGAATTTGGTGCGCACAAATCTATTCAGGTTTGTGAGTGCTACCCCTTGGACCCGAAAAGGCTCTATAAAGCCTCCGTGCTCAAGAGCAATGAGTTGGTGCGCATATGCAGCGTGTTCACTGCGTCTGGTATGTCGGTTTTCAAATCAGCATTAGTTCACCAAGAGCTATGCATAGCAGACGCACCCTGACCAATTACCTACAGCATGCAAGACGCAGTCCGCGACGAATCCGATCACACTTATCACAATTGGTGACTGTGCAAATGCGATCGAGGTTGGTGGCCGTGGTAGAAGAGGTATATGTTTATGGATGAGCATGACCTGATGTAGCTCAAAGACGTCAGAGGCTTCATCGTCAGAGCGTGTGAGTACATCGGCCCAGTCAAAAAGTTCCCAAAACATAACGGGAATCTTGGCCCAGGAAGGGAGAGTGGCGAGTGAAGGGTAGTTGCGTAAGTAGGCCCTAAGATGTTTTGGCCACAGTTCAAGAGCTAGCTTGTGACCGTCTATGAGCAGACCTGTGAGTAAACTTGTTATGTATACGACCGCACAGCGTGTTGCATGCGTACCATGTGCATAGGCTGTTGCAGTTTGGGTACAATAGGTCTTCTCCATGCTCTACAGCGTGGTCAATGTGTGGTCACTCTTCTCGTATTGGGACTTTATATACTTTGTACTACTACCTGTGCACGCGTCGTGATATTTCCAGACTGTTCGCGAGCCTCCAGTGATCAAAGGTAAAAATTTTTTGGCTACCATTACGTGACGGCAACGAAACATTATACCAGAGACGGATAGTTCGCTCTACTACATGGCTATGTTTGGGCTATTGCGAGTTGGATCGCGCCTATGCAGCCTGAAAGTCTAATAGCGGGTTGAACCACTTATGACGCGCAAACACATGAGTCGATGAATGTGAGACGTGAACGTCTGTGATAATGTTCAGTGTCGTAGATCGTTCACAGACTAATGCGTGTAATGTAACATACCAGTAACGCTCCCCGGGCTTGTGGGGACTGTGGGCTGGCGCCGACGGACGGACAACCTTCTTCTTCTTCTGTGGTGTACCGCTATTGACCAGGGCGACAGGCTCGCGAAGCAAGTGGATCTCGACAATGTCGGCGCAATAGGTGTACTCCTTTTGGATACACCAGCGTGATATGGAGACCACGACCTTTGCGAGTGCACCCTTGAGCTTGGCTTCATACTTCAGAGGCTCAATGAGTGTCCTCGTAACATCGTATGCAGCCAGGAGGCGCGGGATATAGCGGCCTGTCTTCGCCAGCTGGTCGCGAGCGCGTATGGCATCCTCAGTCTTGCATGGCCAGTTGGCCATCGTCCACTCTAGAATGGACAGGTACACATCAGTAACACGGTAAGTGATGGTAACCAAGGTGAAGACGTACCAATGCTATCGTTGTCGCTCGCCGTGTCATCTCCATCTTCGTCAGAGTCGTCGCCGCCCTGATCGTCCGGATCAACCTGCTGCACATAAAACATGAGTGCAATTTCAAATGCCGTCGCAACATGCTCTACATACGTCAAAGATCTTGTGCCGAATCTTCAGATGGTTCGTGGAGTCCACCAAGTCTCCGTTCTCGCTGACCTTCTTTTGTTCCTTGATAAACTTTGCAACGTTCGTTACAGCGGCCTTGTGCAGCGCCTTCAACGGCGTCGTGAACGGCTCTGTGACATACGCTGTAGCGACGTGAGACTCGAACCCGGAGGTTCGGTTGTGCCCGTCTCGGTAGGAGCTGATGGTGCTGCTCCACATTCCGCACGGTTGCAACCAGAACTGCCGGGTCGAGATCTCACCTGCCAACCACATCTTGAGCGGCTCGCCAGATTCCCCGTCCACCATGACCTCGCGCCCATCTAGGTCTTCGCGCCAAAGTACTCCGTCAAATGCGTTCCGATGGCCCAAAAAGCAGCGGTCAGTGGCAGCGTCTTGCACCAGGGCCTCGATGACATCGTTTCCGATTGCAGACCGACTGTGCCTATTGACAACGGCTTCACAATTTCCACCAGCCGGTGACGTAGGTGACGCAGTGATGGTAGAGGAGTCAGAGGGAATGGGAGTACGCATGGGTGTAAAGCCAACAGAGTTGAGACATACTGAGACAACTGTGAAAGGTGTTGCGATGAGTACGCACTTCTGATGACCAGAGGGCAAACTGAGATGACTTAAATACTCTCTGTGGTGGTAATTTCGAGAATGTACGAACCACATCGTGAAACGGGCCCGCATCGCGAACTTTCTGTCTTACATGCCTAGGCCTTCCATCGCTGGCGCATCAGTTGCCTTGATGGTTGGAGCCGCCTGCGGCGCAATATGCTTCTCCTGCCCGAGTTCCCGACTCGGATCCCGACTCGGCCCCCAATTTGGTCAATCCCACCAGCATTGTGTTGGCCATGCCGGAGCAGTTGTGCACTGTCTCTTGTTCTCCTCCCCATGTCCGAGTTCGCTGAGCTCACTGTTGCGGAGATCTGCGGTACACTCCCTGAGGTTTCGATTAGCTCTGCTCTCCGCCACAATAAGTCTCACCTTCTCAGCGAACTAGAGCATTTCCCAGAGGTCTTGAAGGCCCAGCTTCGCTCGGCTCTTCAACAGAAACGTACCGCGAGGGAGGCCTCTCGTGAAGCCACTCTGACACGTCGTGCTGAGAAACGACGTAGAGATACGGAGGTCCATCGGGAAAGACGCGTAAGGCAGTGTCGCGAGCTTCGCAGGGAGGATGAAGAACATGACACATCGCCTACCTTAATTTACCTACAGAAGCCCAGCGACAGGAATGTCACCGTCAGTTCATTGCTGCTACATCGAACAGCGCGCTCGCGATGGCCGTGTGTGCTGTTTGTGCACAACGCGTGTTAGTGAAGGACACCGGGATGCAGCGTCTCCCAATCGGCGACCTACTGGTGCGCACTTCACTCATCCCTTCTCCAAGCCATCCATCACATTCCGTACCTGGAACTCTTGTCGAAGGGCTTCTGTTGGAGCGCAAGGGAGTAGATGGTGATGGACCGTCTGCCGTTGCAAACGTCTGCAATGGTTGTGTACGTGATTTATCCCAAACAACGTCACAGCCCCCACCATACTGACTGGCGAACAACCTATGGGTGGGCCCTATACCCTGGCAATTGCAAGTCTTGACATTCCCAGAGCAACAGCTCATTGCGCTTCTCTATCCCCGTGTCTATGTCATCAAACTATTCCCGAAGGATCGCAGAGCGCAGTATGAAGAGTGCACTCTTCAAACGGCTCTCCGCGGAAACGTCAGCACTTACGCGCTGAACATGGCCAAGATCGCAGACATAGTCGATGGTCGCCTCATGCCTCGACCACCCGCGATTCTTGCCAACCTCATATCCATCACGTTTGTGGGCAGAGGGCGCCTACAAAAGAACCACCTTCGCACGACTTATCGAGTTCGCCGCCAGGTTGTCGCGGATGCTCTGCGTTGGTTGAAGTCACACAACCGTTATTACTACAACATCGACATCAGTGACGCTCGGCTGGCATCCCTCCCGGAAGATGACGTACCAGATGAGCTTCTGGCCGTTGTCAACCAAATGGAAAATCCTGAGATCCTTGATCAGGAGAACGATGACTACGTCCCTGCATATGGTGATGAGCAGCCTACCGGCACAGGTACGTACTTCAAATATTGGATAACTGTTGGTAATATGTTAAAATATGTTAACCCGTGAGTAGATGAACGTCCCGACGTCATACCCCTTCAGTACACTGCCACTGCGGATGTTGACGGGACCAGCATCTCGATGGAGGAGCTTCTATCATGGGGTATTCAGAACACATGGAGTGATGGTCAGGAAGGACGCTACCTTGTGCGACATGGCCGACACCCTGTCAATGACTTTGGCCGGCCACAAGGTGGTGGCCCTGCACCCGAGTGCGACAACCTCTTTGAGAAGGCATTCCCAACCCTCTTTCCATACGGTGTCGGCGGGCTCGAGGCCAATCAGCCCACTCCACTTGGGTTCGTTGATCACGTTCGCTGGTGCCTGCAATACCACGACGGGCGCTTTCGGAGGCATGAAACCTTCCCCTTCCTCGCATTTGGAATCGAGCAGCGGCGTCAAGCATTGAAGTCAGCCCGTATTCAAATGAACCGACGCACCTTCGAGAGCGATGCGCGGGTTCTGTCCACCATTTCCGTGCGCGATCTTCAACAAGCCGCGAAGGAGGAGTCAGAGAAGCGTCCTATATCAAACCCAGCAGTGCGCCTGTTAAAGAAGCACATTCACGCAGTTGCAGGACACATGATGGGGTCTGATCAGGGACGGTATAGGCTGAGGAGCAAGATATGGTCAACCTCCATTGCGTTCGGCCCGCCAAGTTTATGGCTTACCATCAATCCAGACGGTCTCCATGATCCTATCGTACAGATCTTCGCGGGCGAGGCAGTTGACATGGATGCTTTCTTGTCGAGCCTTGGTCCAGCGAAAGACACCCGAGCTCGCAACATTGCGAAGGATCCTCTGGCCGCCGCCGAGTTCTTCAAGTTCATTATCACGGCGGTCCTGGAGACACTCTTTCAAGTCAGGGTGGTGGATCATGGACGCCGGGTAGAGAGTGGGATGGGGATTCTCGGAGAGGTTCGGGCGTACTTTGGGGTGGTCGAGAGCCAAGGGCGTGGCACTCTGCACCTTCATATCTTCGTGTGGCTGAAGCACGCGCCTTCCGCTGACGAGATGCTCACGCTGCTTGGCGAACCTACATTCCGCGATAAAGTCAGAGATTACATCCACCGCACCTTCCGCGCACATCTCCATGGGGTGAGATCAGAAGATGATCTTGCTTCTTTTCCCGCAGAGCCAGAGATCGCATATTCGCGCCCTCCAAACCCAGACCTTCCGGACTACGACAGCCTTGTCAGCTCATTTGAGCAGAGGGTTGCCCAAACAAAGCAAGTACATACTTGCACCAAGTTCAAGTGCCTTCACGTTGATCGTTTTGGACGGTGGCAATGCAAGCGTGGTGCACCATGGCCGCTCGCTGACGATGATTGGGTTGACGAGTATGGCAACTGGGGCCCCAAACGCACCTATGGCTATCTCAATTCATGGATCCCAGATATATCAGTGGCCATGCGGTGTAACAATGATGGCAAATTCCTTACCAATGGACGTGATACTGGGAACATCACATTCTATGAGACGGCATATGCGGCTAAGAAGCAAGGCCGCACTCACAACCTGTCAGCCGTCTTGGCCAAGTCACCGGCATTCACTATCAGAGAGAGTGATTACAGTCGTGATCTGAGAAACCGCAATCGCCTCACCTTGATCTGGTGTATCCATGCGATGAACAACGAACAAGAGATTGCGGCACCGATGGTCATGATGTACCTCATGGGCTGGGGAGATGTCTTCTCGTCGCACAAGTATCAGCCAGTTTTCTGGTCATCGTTTGTACACTACCTATTCCAGGAGGCTCCCGATCTGCGAGCCGCAACAGGGTAAGTGCTTTGCGTACTGTGTCATATGACAGAGGGCTTACCTGAAAGCCAGACAAAGCCGTATCAGCGCAGGTCGTCATGAGGACCCAGTGGAACTAGAACAAGAACACAATTCCGTAAGTATTCAGCTTGGTTCTTTACTTCGAGCAACTTACTTAGATGTGCAGGACAATGTCGATGACGTCACCATTGTCGTAGATGATAATTCTCAGCTTGCCATCCAGTGCCAAGTCACTGACTACCGCCTGCGGGGCGAGGAGCTCAGCAACTACAATGTTATTCGCTTTTTCTCTGACACGTATGAAGAGTCTATGCGGCGTACCAATCGGAGGCATGCTGCAGCTACTGCACAATCAGTCCGAGGACGACCTGCCAACCAGCGTGTTGCATACCTCGCGCCGCATCCCCAGTCTTCAACAGTCTGCCGTGTCATACGCAGCCCACATCATAACACTTTACCTAACTTCGTGGGCAAGTACTTCCCACGAAGAGACGATCCCGACCCAGCGGTTCGCGCTTTCTACAGCGCTTCCATGCTGCTCCTCTTGAAGCCGTGGCGCCACGTTCGCGATCTCAAGACTTCTAACGAGACATGGGAGGAAGCGTTAGAGCGATTCCTACGCACTGAGGCAAGCGATGATACTCGCCGCATCTTGTCAAACATCCAGCATTTTCATCATTGCAAATCCTCGGTCCTGGAACATGCCGCGCAAGGCACAACTGATCCTGCGGTGCTTGGTTGCGATGAGTCGGATGATGAATTGGATGAGTTAGATGTCGCACCTGTACCTCTTCAAAGTGGTGGCGGCGTCGACGACCAGATGCTGGACATGCTGATGGCGGAGCAAGAGCCCCTTCGCGGACAGTTGCATGGCCTTGAGGCTGTTGAAGTTGGTCATCATGTGGGCATCTTCTCCGAAGACGACCATACATGGGAGCCTTCAGCTGCGAATGCAACGGGAGGTCAGCTACGGCATCTGGAGGAGTGGCGCACACGCATGGCTTCACTTGTCGCGGAATATTCGTCCCCTACGAGGACCGCACAAGAGAATCCCGATGGAGGCGATGTGTTCCCCATGCTCGGTGCTGATGACGAAGCCACCGTTCTTGCAACTCCCATGATGTCCGAGCAACCACTTGATGCCCTCAACCCTGCAGACCTTCTCCTAGATCAGCGACGGGCATACAATATCATTACCAGTCACCTCGATCATACTCTTGCTGGAGAGAGCCCGCGTCAACTCCTGATGATCATGGTTGGGGAAGGAGGCACAGGAAAGTCGCGGGTAATACAAACCGTCACTCAGTACTTCAAGGTACGGCAAGCAGAAGACTTACTGCAAAAGGCCGCTTATACCGGCATCGCGGCATCCTTGATTGACGGGAAGACAACGCATGTCATAGGAGGTATCAACGTCAATGGGCATCCGTTGTCCGCACGCAAACAGAAGGCCTTGTCAGAATTCTGGCGGCCAAAGAAATATCTCATCATCGACGAGTTCTCAATGCTTGCGAAGGAGCTTTTTGCAGCATTGGAACGAAACATCAGTGCTGCTCGTGCAGGACAGGGACAGGAAGACGAACCCTTTGGAGGATTGAATGTTATCCTCTGTGGGGATCCTCATCAATTTCCCCCTGTCTCGCGCAGAGCGAGTTCAGCACTTTACTATCCTCCTGATACCATCCCTCATGAATCCAACGATGCCCGAACAGGCCGTATGCTCTTTGAGATGTTTAGGACTGTTTTCCTACTCAAAGAGCAGGTCCGCGTCGTAGACCCAGTCTGGCTTGATTTCCTTCGTCATCTACGACAAGGGACAGTCCGCGAAGAAGACGTACGCATGCTCAAGGGTCTCGTTCTGACGGACTCTGAGTGTCCGCTCACCGATTTCACCGTTCCTCCTTGGGACAGCGCAAGTTTGGTCACTCCTCGTCATGCTGTGCGGGAGGCCTGGAACGATGCCGCCTTGCGCAAACACTGCCAGAAACAGAAGAAACAGGTGTTCATTTGCCCTGCCGAAGACACAATTCAAGGGCGATCACTCTCACCGCAGGAAAGGATCGCTGCCTCATTGCAATGCAAGTGTCGCAAGAAAGAACATCGTAGGCACCTGCCTGATCAAGTCAGGATAGCAGTTGGTATGAAGGTGATGGTCACCTTAAACCTCGCGACTGACTTAGATGTTGCAAACGGCGCGAGGGGTGAGATCACGAAGATCGTCCTTCATCCGCAGGAGCCACCCATAACGGACAGTCCAGAGGTCCGCTTGTCTTATCCTCCGGCGTTTATTGTCGTTCGTCTCGAGCGAACGCGTATGCCCAGACTGGAGGGCTTGGATGGCGGCGAGATACCTATTGAGCCGACAGAGCAAGCATATACCATTGAGGTGGAGGGCGCAGACGGAGAACAACGAAGGATCAAGAAAGCGGTCCATAGGCATCAATTACCGATTACAGCAGCATACGCGTTCACGGACTACCGCTCTCAAGGCCAGACGCTGCCCTACGTTATTATTGACATCGCCAAACCGCCAACGGGAAAATTGAGCCTGTTCAATCTCTATGTGGCTCTATCACGTAGCTCCGGTCGACAAATGATTCGCTTATTGCGCGACTTCGACGAACAAATATTTCATAGTCCACACGACGAATACCTTCTACAGGAAGACGACAGACTGGAAAGACTGAATGCGGAAACACGCCGTGCATGGGATGTAATTCGTAATGTAGGTGCAGAAACATAGTATCCTTGTATATGATAACTGTACGCACGTATAATAACTGTACGCACGTCGTCTTCGCATCGTGTATAATCACCGTATGCACGTCGTACCTTCGCATCGTGTCCTCCTTTCTCTGCCAGGGGGTGACAGTAGTCACGTCACGCATAACATAGGACAAACAAAGCACAACAACCCGGCAATTCACACGCAGCCATTCAGCCCCCGCAGAAACCTTTTTTTTTTTTTTTAATTCTACGAATTTAAACTCCATACTCTAAGTACATGCAGAGTGTCTACTGAATCTCTCAGTCTTCTCCTTCCGCCTCCGAAGGAGGCGGTGTGATGACATAAAGCATTCCAAAGTCGTCCAAGAATTGCTCATTGTCCCTCTCCGCTGCGTCTAACAACCGCCCTTCAGGTAAGATGAACCCCCGATGAGGAAGATCCAACCACCCTTGGTCTAGATGCACAATAATAAGTTCCTCTTCCTCTACTTGAGAGGCGCGAGGGGCAAAGTCGAGAATGGGATCCTCGTGATCGACTGGGGCAATTTCTAATTCCTCCGGTTGTGACGGAGGAACTGCTTCCTCTCCCAGTACTCCATGTTCGGGCTCCATGATCCCGCGGATGGGAATGTGGACAAAGGGCTCGTCCATTATCTCGTTTCGCTCAAGCGCTTCACGCCTGCCTTCTTGAATTTCCTCAGTGTCCCTGTACTGCCACGTTCTGTACAGTTCTTCTGCGAACTTCTCTGCCTTCGACAGATCGAATGCCGCCGCGTATTTCCTATGGGCTTCCTTATGGGTCCTTTTACGTTCCTTTTCAGAAAGCCCAGCCCATTCCTTCTGGAAATCCAGAACTTTACCAGCGTGCCACACAGTGTGCGCTTCTAGTCTAGCCCACGCCATCGTGTGCTCATTGCCCTGGGCGCGATCCTCCTTGCATTTGGAGAGGATCTCTGCCCATTCAAATGTGCCAACCATAGGGTTGAGTTGGAGGAATTTCAAGACATCGAGCGAGGACCACCCCCTTGACGCCTAGAGTACCAAGACTTGCCTTGCGCAAGGTCCCGCTTCGAAAATGGACCCACAAACGGCTTACGCTCATACTTCTTATGCCTCATGTAGTATGGGCATTTGAAGAGTATATGATCCCGGGTTTCCCTGTACCCGTTTCGAAGGCGGCACGGACATTTATCCGATTCTCCCGATTGGAGAAGCTTAAAGCGCTTCTTGTATTCCCCGCTTGGGAAGTGTTCAGTGATAACCCGCGTGAATCGGGCTACCTCCTTATTGCGAATCTTAGTGGGGAACGCGAGTTCCTCATAAGTTTTATCCTCGCCGTCTGCATTTGTCTTGCTCAGATCGACTTTCCCTAGGGATAGGAAGGGTGATTTACCCATGGTACGAGGCTTTAGCCCCTCGTCCCACCATAAACCATACCCTAAATAAGCACTATGACAAGTGCGAATGGATTTGTCGGGGACTCCCGGTACTCCCGCCACCGGTGTGCGCTTAACTTTGTACTTGAGGCCGGCAATATCCGACCAATCGTCTATTACTTTCTGACGGATCTCTTGTCCCCGGAAAGCAAATGATTTGTAATCAGGCAGAGGTTCGTCTGATTTATTTATGTCAGAAGCGAGTTTGTCCACATACTCATTCCATTGAATCCCAACATGAGATGGGCTCCATAGGAAAACAACCTTGCGGTTCATTTCCCTCAAGTGCTCACTAATCCACACACCGTGGAGTTGGCCGGAGCCAACCCCACTAGGTTTCATAGCGCGACGCAAGTTGCCGATATTATCACTGGCAATTACTATAGTGTGATCCGATGGACGGATCACTTCCATGGCTGCCTTGACACCGAGATAGCATGCCTGCACCTCCGCGTCAAAACTCGTGCACTTCCCGGACATCCAAGAGTCCTCCGAGACCATTTCGTCATTGCACGTAATGACATACGCGCCCAACGCCCTCGTTTTTTGCAAGTTTGGCTTGCCTTTGACCTGGAGATAATCGTCATCTTTCCCCGGGATGACAGACCCATCCGACCATATCATCAGGGTGTTTCTGTCATGCATGTATGTGGACGCCGCAGGCGTCCATGTGTTGTGAATCCAGTCTTTGAAATCATCGCTGACTTTTCCATTTTCTCCGCCCTTTTTCCTTGGGATAGATTTGATGTCGTCGTCATGATTATCCCGCTTATCACGATGAAACAACACATGTTTGATGGCGTCATCTCCATCACGGTCGATCAACCTGTCACCAGGCCTACATACCGATGCTAAGACATGGAATATTTCATCCGTTGTCTTGGCCATTTTCTCAAAGTGCACCATAGGGGACTTTGATTTGCTGCGCTTTCCTACTCGGAACGGCATTTCAGCGTTGAGATCCGATGTGGGGACATCCAAGAGCTCCCACTCATGACTCATTAACGCCCGGGTGGGATGATGTTGAAGGAGTGAAATGGAAGTGGCTATAAAGGCAGGAGAACGAACCTCTTGAGGGAATCTGCTGAGGGAGTCCTGTTAGGCACACAGGAAAGCAGAGGAAGGAACGATACATTAGAGGGCGTATCCAGCCCAGTATATATACATGTGTGAGACCATCACCTGATGGTCGAGTCATGATGAGTCATAAGCGTAATCTACGTGAGTCATCGTTAGTAAGACGGAATCCGGAACTCCAGGTAACCGGTAATATCATATGCTTAAGGAGCGGAGGCCCGGATGTCCGGTATCTAATCTACTGAGATAGGACGAGAGATAATCGAGTCCTATAGATAAGATAAAGAGCGAAAGAGAGTAAGCGTACAATACGGTACGTAGCGTTGCAGAACATAATACAAGTCCATACCAGGCAAGCCTGATAAGATAACGCCTGAAATGGTAGAAGTTCAACACTCCCACTTGTTCAAGACGCTATGACCATGCCAGTTGACGTTCGAAGTTTCTCTATTCCAGAGAGTGGAACGTTCTTGGTCAACGCATCTGCAAGCTGGTCTTCGCTCGCAACAAAGAAGATATCGGTTTCACCCTTCTCGTAGAATTCTCGAATGAAGTGATACCGTATTTCGATGTGTTTTGTGCGGCGGTCCACGGCAGGATTAACCGCAAGGAAAATGCTTCCTTGATTGTCCAGACACAAAGGAGTGGGAGCAGTCATGTTGTCACCAAGCTCCTGTCCGAAGTTCCTAAGCCAAGCCATTTGACGACATGCATCAGAGGCTGCTTTATACTCTGCTTCTGTTGAAGAGAGGGAAACAGTGGGTTGGCGTCTGGAAACCCAAGAAACGACACAATTGGCCATGAGGAACACAAAGCCGCTTGTGGAGTGCCTATCATCGTGATCTTCTGCCCAGTCCGAGTCTGAATAGGCAATTAACCCAGAGTTGGAATCACCGTCGTAACAAAGCGCATAGTCCTTTGTTCCCCTTAGGTAGCGCAAGACATATTGTGCGAGGCGCATGTGATGCTTCGACGGGTTCGAGGCAAACTTGGCGAGTCTCGTTATGGAAAAAGCGAGATCAGGCCGTGTACCGAGCATAGCATACATGATGCTACCAATGACGCTCTGGTACTCAGTACGGAATACATCCGTTGCAGTTTCCGTGTTCTTCTCCAAAACTGAACCAGCAGGTAGAGGTGTCTTTGCAGGTTTGCAGTTAGACATTTGAAACCTCTCCAAAACGGTCTGAACGTATTCAGATTGGTCAACTAGAATCTGTCGCTTTTGACGATCACAACGAATCCTGAGTCCTAAGAAACGCTCTACTGGTCCAAGATCGGTCATCTGGTACTCCTTCTTGAGATGATTCTTTATTTGTTCAATGAACGGTTTAGAGTCTCCAAGGAGTAATAAGTCGTCTACATAGAGGACTACATAGCAGACTTGACCGTTGGTTTTACTGGAGTAAACGTAAACTCCTGCATCCGAATATGTCCGTATGAACCCTTGGTTTAGAAGAGTTCGGTGGATCTTAGCGTTCCATTGACGTGACGCTTGCTTAAGACCATAGATGGCCTTCTTGAGGAGGCAGACCCAATCCTCCTTGCCTGGAACTACCCATCCTTCTGGTTGTTCCATGTAGATTTCCTCTTCAAGTTCACCGTTGAGGAATGCTGTCTTAACGTCCATTGAGTCCATCTCCCAGTCTTCGAGTGCAGCATGTGCAAACATATATCTCAAAGACTCAAAACGAGCGACTGGAGAGAATGTCTCGTGGTAGTCTTCACCCCAGACTTGAGTGAAGCCTTTGGCTACTAACCGGGCCTTGTACCGACCATCATGCTTTCGCGCATACACCCATCTGTTCTTGACTATCTTCCTGTTCTTGGGACGGGGAACCAAGATCCAGGTGCCGTTCTGCTCATGAGACTTCATTTCAGAGCCTTCGGCAGCATGCCAGTGGTCCCACTCAGGGGATTTCCTTGCGTCTGAACGCGAGGTAGGAACCGATTCAGAGTAATTGGCTTCCTTGAGAGCCTGCAGTATCATAAACGCTTCCGCTCGCTGATCTCCATGAGTATCAGTTCGTCGGTCGATCCGAGCCGGAGGCTCATCACCATAAACGTTGTCCCTATTCCTGTTCGGGTTCCTCCCAGCATTCTCTCGACGAGGGCGAGTATATACTGGCTGAGGAGGTTGAACAGGTTGAGGACGTTCTGCAGGTTCAGGGAGCTCTCTCTCAGGTTCTCCCACTGGTTCCGGTTCGTCGATGTCCTCATAAACATCTTCGCTCTCTACCGGTAGAGGAAGTGGAATTTCGATCTGTTCCTCGTCATCATCCTCAGAATCAGAGTCTACAGGATCGAATAGTGGCGGACCCAGAGTCTTCGGGTTAGCCAAATCCTTACGTGCCGGAAAGGAATCTTCATCGAAGGTCACATCACGAGACACAACGATCCGTCGACTGGAGGCATCCCAGAACTTGTAGCCCTTGGAGCCTTGCTCATATCCAACGAAGATCATCTCGATTGCCTTTTTGTCGAGTTTCCCTTGTCTTCGTTCCTTTGGCACATGCACGAATGCCTTGCAACCGAATACTCTGAAGTATGAGATATCTGGGACCGTGCCATCCCAGAGAGTTATCGGGCATTGCCACTTAAGGCGTCGCATAGGCTGGCGATTGTATATATGGACAGCAGATTCAACTGCTAGCTGCCAAAAACCGTGGCTTAGGCCTGCATGATGCAGCATTGCCATAGCCTTCTCCATGATTGTGCGATTCCAGCGTTCAGCTCGCCCATTTTGCTGAGGCGAGTGCGCAACCGTCTTCTGATGAACAATCCCATAGGATTTCAGACGGGCCGTGAAAGCGTCAGATGTATATTCCCCCCCTCGATCCGAGCGTACGTGGATAATTTTGTTACCAGTTACATTTTCTGCCCATGCCTTAAAGTCCTCGAACGCTTGGATCGATTCAGACTTATGACGCAGGTAATAGGCACGTCCAAGACTCGAAAAGTCATCAAGGAACGTAATGAAGTACCGGTATCCACTGTTGATTGCTTGAGTACGCATAGGACCATCTTTGTCAGTGTGAACCAACTCGAGAGGCTTTGTAGCGCGTTTGGAAGACGCGGGGAATGGAGCACGATGAGATTTGCCCCATTGACAGCCTTCACAAGGGGATTGATCCTCAACCCCCACTGGATCGACACCCTTGGTATGATCAGGTAATCGGCGAATAACTTCCTTGGACGGATGCCCCATCCGGCGATGCCAGGTACGAAAAGGGGTAGACAGCAGTGCTGCCATCTTCCTGTCCAGGACGTCCATAAACGAAAAGTACAAGTTGTTTAGGAAGTTGTACGGTGCTTCCATCACAACATTGCCAGAAACTTTGCCATGCATAAACGGTTGGTCATAGATGACCATCTGACCTGAACCTTGAACGAGCGTATGTCCTGATTTCTCCACAATACCAGTAGAAAACAAACAGCCAGAGGCCTGAGGAATGTATGCGACATTAGATATGGTAATCATCATGCGCTCCTTGCCGACTGTTGTTAAACCTTTGATGGTGCCAGAGCCTAGTGCTTCTATCTTAGCATTTCCTGCTGTACCAAAAACGACGGGAACCGTATACGGCTTGTAATCCCAGAAGTATTCCATAGAATTGACGACCGTCTGACTTGCACCTGAATCCATGAGCCATGCAATGCGCTTGAATTGATGCGAATGAGTCTTATTCACACCGGGGCAATAAAACGACGAGCTCAATTGTGCGGATCCAGCGTCAGCAGACGCGCCATTATGTACAACAAGAGAAGAAGCAACTAATGAACCAGCAGTCCGAGGGGGACAGACTCTACACGAAGGGTCTGTACAAGCTGTGTATTTAACCTCCTCGACCTCCACCACCGAAGCACCTTGACCATTAGACGAGGACGAACTGGACTGAGTGACCTTTGTACCGTCCGTGGTAGTGTGAACGACTACCATGTTCGCCTTTTTACCGTTGCCTTTGCCGTTGCCACCCTTGCCTTTCCCTTTGCCCTTGTCTGTGGCCTTCTGTGGGCGCAAGTGTGGGTACTTAGTCCAGCATTGGTCCGAACCATGTTTCTTGCCGCAGTGAGAGCAAGGACCTTGACCGTGATGCACCTTTACCTGGGAAGTCTTTGAAGCAGACTGTCCCATACCGGACCGGCGGAGAGATTCCTCGGAGAGAATTTTGCTCACGAGGGTCTCAATCTTCAGCTCCTTGAGAACGGTGGTTGCCATGATGGCTGACACCATTGTCGAGTAGCTTTCCGGGATTTTTGACATCAGGAGGAGAGCCTGAGTTGGCTCATCCAGCTTAATGCCGCCGTTGACAATGTCCTTAAGTACGGTTTGGATCTTCGAAATTTGATCCTGCATTGGCTTGTTGTCGTCCATCTCTCTCGACTTGATGAGAGCCGAGAATGCGACCAAACGTATGCTGCGTCCGGGGTACCAAAATGCGACTTGAGAGCCGCCCACATGTCCTTTGCCGATTTCATGACCTCATCACCATCCTCACTCTTCTCATAGAGGAGGTGGTGGAAACTGTTATCCGTGCGCATGAGGATCACACCCTTAGCGCGGGCGTTAGCCTTCTTGTAGTCTGCCTTGGTGAGGTCACCAGCTTGGAGGGCGTCATCGGCCTCGATAAACGTTAGGTAGCCGAGCATCTGGCTCGACCACACCTTGTAGTCCGAAGACTTTTTAAGGACAGGGATACTGTCTGCCTTCATGTCTGACATGGTGGCGGTGAGAATATGAAATTCGAAGAAGTCTGAGACTTCTTCAGAAACGGAGGGCGGTGGTAAACTTTCAAGAACAAAAGCGAGGTCAGACGATAGACTTTCCTCTGCTTCTTCTTGAGACGGTGCTAGAAGCTCCTCTACGTCGTCTTCTTCGAAGAGATTCGATAGATCTGACGGTAAAGTAGTAGGAGCAAACGATGGAGAAAGATGTACTGGTGAAACAATAGGAGAAGGGGATTGTGCTCGAGAGCCGGGGATAGATGGGACCCGTACTCTGGGATAGATGCAAGGTGTTGCGGTTCAGGTTCAGAACCCTCAAAGAAGCTTAGAGAAGCGAAAACAGAATAAGAATTGTCTTCCTGCCAGTGGTCAACTGGGATACCCCAGCCTGTGTCTCTGATGTATGGACCAGACCACCTATTCGCACAGACTGTTGTGTCACACGGCCAAAACTTATATTCAGTTTCTTCAGGCCGGTAGTGATAATCCCTTCGTTCTGTGACGTCGAATAAATGTTGAAGACCTCTACAATTGTATGGTGTTTCTTCTTCTGGTGCTTCTGCTTCTAGATTGTCGTCTAGCTCTTGCTCAGACGAAGCCACAATGTGATGCTTGACTTATATGATATTCCAGTGATGTATGCAATAAAAACGCTAGGTACGCCGACCTAATCTACAAAACTATCCAGTCTAAGTAGCCCCCGTTGGCTATGCTCGTTAGGTCCTTCGTGACCTTTCTATACCGCTTGACGAGCGGCTCCTGCGGCGTCGAGAATTCGACTGTGCCGACGCAACGACAAGCCCACGAGATGCTGTCTCGCTGCTGCTTAGACCACTGGTTGGCCTTGTCGAAGTTGTCGCTGACCCAGTTGAGCTGGTCTGCGAAGCGGTGGAGAGCGCGCTGGGAGTCTCCGAGGAGCGACTCGAAGAGGTACTTCTTGTCGAAGATCGCTTGGTAGCGCTCGATGGTGGCGCTAACCTTCTTCTCTAGAATCCCGACTACTTCTTCGGTTGACTTCTTCTTGAAGTCAGGGAGCGGGCGAGGAGCTGGTGCTGAGAGTCGTTCAGCAAGTGGGCGCGGTTGTGCGGCGGGGTTGGAGCGGACGGGAGCGGGGAGAGGATGCGACTGGAATCACAAAAACGTTAGATACGAGATCGAACTTGATGCGGGTAGAGTCGGCGTCAACGGACCTTTCTCTCAGGTCTCGTTGGAGGATAAACTTTTTGCAAACGGCGCGAAGGCCCACTGGAAATCCGATCCTTCAGTGCCTTGGGCACTTCAGGTCGTCAAACGCTAAGTCTCTGATAAGACTAGCAAACGCTACGCTTACTCCTTGAAGCGTAGTCTTGAGATCCTGCAGGGATAAAACAACTAGGTTTGCGCGTGTAGCGCAGGGCTCATAACCTGTTGAAGGAGTGAAATGGAAGTGGCTATAAAGGCAGGAGAACGAACCTCTTGAGGGAATCTGCTGAGGGAGTCCTGTTAGGCACACAGGAAAGCAGAGGAAGGAACGATACATTAGAGGGCGTATCCAGCCCAGTATATATACATGTGTGAGACCATCACCTGATGGTCGAGTCATGATGAGTCATAAGCGTAATCTACGTGAGTCATCGTTAGTAAGACGGAATCCGGAACTCCAGGTAACCGGTAATATCATATGCTTAAGGAGCGGAGGCCCGGATGTCCGGTATCTAATCTACTGAGATAGGACGAGAGATAATCGAGTCATATAGATAAGATAAAGAGCGAAAGAGAGTAAGCGTACAATACGGTACGTAGCGTTGCAGAACATAATACAAGTCCATACCAGGCAAGCCTGATAAGATAACGCCTGAAATGGTAGAAGTTCAACAGATGACCCGGGTGAAGAGTTTTGATACGGAGAGCATGCTTCTCCATGTATCTTGTGATGTTCACTTTCACCGGAACCACTCTGGCGATCAATTCCATGGCTCCAATCAGGGTCGTTCGGAACGCCCCCATGATCCATCTAACGGCTCAGGATTGCGCCCCCTGCATCTCTTTCGCAATCCAGCCAATTCCTTTCCACCCAGGTTTCCACCACAGGTGTGCGCCATAACACATGAGCGGGAGCACATGCGCCATGTATAATTGTCTCTTTTGCATGGGGGTGAACCCCGAAGAGAGTTGCCTAGCATGGTGAGAGTGGACACCATGCTGGCTGCTTTAGCCGCGTAGAAGCGGATGTGAGATTTGAATGACAATTTAGGATCCAGATAGAATCCTAAATATCTCATTGACACCTTTGGAATGATACGATTGATCTTTCAGTCAATCTCGATCACTACATCTGGGCCTGTGGGCTTATCCGGCTTCCACGGTTTCCGCTTCTTCCAGAAGTGCATGACTTCCACTTTATCAGCTTCCACTCCCAACCCGACCCGTAATAAGTCGCCATTGAGGGAGTGGAACATAACCTGCAGGTACTTCCACATTGAGTTTCCACCTGCGTAATATTGCGCCGAATCGTTGATTTCAACAGCGCGGCTACCATGAATGCACTCTCGTCCACATAGAACTTCAGTGTGCCATTCCCAGGCATCTTTCGATCCACTGGGAAATGTTATGTAAGATAGGAGCGATATACAGCCCCGATCCCATCAGGAGAAGGCAGACCCTGACCCACTCCCAACGGTGTGGGAGTGGCATCGTGAGCTTACCATTAAACAAGTACCGGGT